>JAXCGZ010008695.1:17500-25641 GCA_037179515.1 Halocaridina rubra
TTTTTTATTGATGCATTTCCTTATTCATTTCTAATCCTTTTTATAGTTTCATTAAAGTTGCCTACTAGGGAAGTCATTTTCTCACTGGATGTGTTTAGTTAATTGGGTTTAATGTTGAAAATCGGTTCATTTAAGGAATACTTTGATGTTGTAAGTGCGTTTTTTTAGTTTATATATATTGGAATATATGTAACTAAGATGTTATTATTTTTTATATCAGTTTTAATTGTGTAAAATTCTCCCAGTAGGAGGGCATATAAAAGCTATATTAAAAATCGAATACGAAAGGTGCCTCAGATTGACCTGACCTAATGATATGAATCCAAAGGGATTAAAAATAGTTGATGTTCTTTTCCGTTATCGGATTGGCCCTTCTAACGGTTGTGATTATATTTCCCAAATCCCACTCTCTCTCTCTCTCTCTCCCAGCACTGGGAAATCTCTCCATATTTCATTTACTTTCCCCTTTTCCCGCGGGAAAAGTTGGTGCCGGAGTTTGTTGATAGACTTTTATGGAAATTTAAAAATAAATCTGATGCGGGTTCATTTGCTCTTAGGCTGAGAATGCTATTAAAATAACATATCTTGTCATAAAGTCTATACCTCTTTACTTGACATATAAGTATGAATTATTTTCTATTATTATAAGTGAGGTCTTGTTGGTTTTTCTATTTCCGCTCGGATTGTGGCTATTTTCAGGTTTAAAATATAGCTACAATTTCCTGTGTACATATCTCGTAAAGAGTGGTTATGCCTTCAGAAAAGTTCATATATATATATTATATATATATATATAGTATATATATATATAATATATTATATATATATATATATATATATATAGTATATATATATATATATATATATATATATATATATATATATATTATATATATATATATATATATATATATATATATATGCACACACACACATACACACACATACACATACACACACACACACACGCATATATATATATATATATATATATATATATATATATATATATATATATATATATATATATATATATATATATATATATATATATATATATATATATATATATATATACTATATATATATATATATATATATATATATATATATATATATATATATATATATATGAATCATTTTTTTACCCCGACCGGGACTCGAACCTAGGACTTATGATTACTAAGTCTAGTAATCATAAGTCCTAGGTTCGAGTCCCGGTCGGGGTAAAAAATAAAATGATTCATGTTTTCACATTTGTAATGTGCTTATTTGATATATATATATATATATATATATATATATATATATATATATATATATATATATATATATATATATATATATATATATGTGTGTGTGTGTGTGTGTGTGTGTGTGTGTGTGTGTGTGTGTGTGTGTGTGTGTGTGTGTGTGTGTGTGTGTGTGTGTGTGTGTGTGTGTGTGTGTGTGTGTGTGTGTGTGTGTGTGTGTGTGTGTGTGTGTGTGTGTGTGTGTGTGTGTGTGTGTGTGTGTGTGTCTATAAAATTACTCAATTGTAAATATCTAATTGTGCTTACGGGAAAGAGCCTGAAGCTCTTAACTTCTGTCTACTGGTCGGTTTCATTCTGTACTTAGTGATACTTATCATACTTGTGCTTAAAATTTTGGATTGAGTTAGCATTAACTACCTCCTCGCTTAGGGAAGTCCAGTTATCAACCACTATTATACTAAAAAGGTACTTCCTTACATCCTGCAATGAAGTTTTCTTACCAAGCTTCAAACCATGACCTCTAGCCCTAGTGCCAGCCATAGCAAAATATAGATCCCTATCCACTCTGTCATAACCATGAAGTAATTTAAAAACCATCACCACATCCCCTTTATTCTTCTAGCTTCGAGTGATTGTAAGTCTAATTCCCTCAGCCTCTCCTCATATCTGAAATTGTATACTTCTTGCACCAGTTTCGTGCCTTGTCTTTGAACATTTTCCAGCTTAACTACGTGCTTTTTCGTGTGTGGATTCCAAAAGGGGGCTGCATATTCAAGCTTCAACCTCACATAGGTTACCTAAATATTTCTGAACATGTCCTTGTCCATGTGCCTGAAGTCTACTTTACATTTGCTTAGAAAGCATATGCTGCCCTTACTATGGCATTTATATGCATTTCTGGAGACAAATCTGTCAGTATGTTTTCCCCTAGATCTCTCTCATTTTCTGTCTCTTGAAGTTGTACTCCTGCCACAGAGTAGTCAACCTTGGGCCTTCTTGCACTTGTACCCATTCTCATTACCTTACATGTAGAAGTAATGAATTTCATTTGTCACTTTTCTGACCACTCATGCAGACTATTTAGGTCTTCATGAAATTATCTATCATTGTTCTCGTTTCTTACTTTCTTCACAATCTTTGCATCATATGCAAACTTATTCATGAATGAATATACAGACTCGGGTAGGTCATTTACATTTACAAGGAATAAGAGTGGCCCTAATACTGAACCCTGTGGAACTCCACTACTAACCCTTCTCCATTCCGACATTGACTGTCTTACTCTGACCCTTTGTTACCTTCCAAGTAAGATTTTATTCCTCCCAAGACATTTCCACCTCATCTCCCCATTGTTTGCGGCTTCTTATTAAGTCTCCCGTGTGGGACCGTGTCAAATGCTTTCTAGAAGTATAGGAATAGGCAATCTGCCCAGCCTTCTCTTTCCTGTGTGCGTGTGGATTACCTAATTGTGTTTACGGGAAAGAACCCAAAGCTCGTATCTTCCCGTCTCCTGATCGGTTCCATTTTATACTTAGTGATACTTATCATACTTGTCCTTAAAACTATGGATTGAGATAGCATTAACTACCTCCTCGCATAGCGAATTCCAATTATCAACTACTCTTACACTGAAAAAGTATTTCCTTACATCCTGCAAAGAAGTTTTCGTACGAAGCTTCAAACTATGACCTCTAGTTCTAGAGCCAGCCATATCAAAATATCGATCCCAATCCACTCTATCATAACCATGAAGGAATTTAAAGACTGTCACCATATCCCCCCTCACTCTTCTAGCTTCGAGTGAAGTTAAGTCTAATTCCCTCAGCCTCTCATCATAACTGAGATTGCGTATTTCTGGCACCAGTTTCGTGGCATGTCTTTGAACTTTTTCAAGCTTAGCTATGTGCTTTTTCAAGTGCGGATTCCAAAAGGGGGCTGCATATTCGAGTTTTGGCCTCACATAGGTTACATAAATATTTCTGAACATTTGCTTGTCCATGTGCCTGAAGGCTACCCTTACATTTGATAAGAATGCATATGCTGCCCTTACTATGCCATTTATATGTATTTCTGGAGACAAATCTGCCAGTATGTTTACTCCTAGATCTCTCTCATTTTCTGTCTCTTGAAGTTGTACTCCAGGCACCGAGTAAGCTTGGGCCTTCTTGCACTTGTACCCATTCTCATTACCTTACATTTTGAAGTATTGAATTTCATTAGCCACTTTTCTGACCACTCATGCAGATTATTTAGATCCTCCTGAAGTTCTCTACCATTGTTCTCGTTTTTTACTTTCTTCACGATCTTTGCATCATCTGCAAACATATTCATGAATGAATTTACAGACTCTGGTAGGTCATTTACATATACAAGGAACAAAAGTGGCCCTAAAACTGAACCCTGTGGAACTCCACTACTAACTCTTCTCCATTCAGACACTGAGTGTCTTACTCTAACCCTCTGTTCCCTTCCTTCTAAGTAAGTTTTTATCCATTCCAAAACATTTCCACCTATTCTAGCCATTGATTGCAGCTTCCTAATAAGTCTCCCATGTGGAACAGTGTCAAACGCTTTCTGGGAGTCTAGGAATATGCAATCTGCCCAGCCCTCTCTTTCCTGTAAGATTTGGCTTACCTCATCATAAAATTCTAATAAGTTTGTTACTGTTGATCTACCTTCTCTGAAGCCATGTTGTCTCACTGACAAAAAGTTGAAGGATTCCAAGTGAAGAGAGATATGTTTCCTTAGTAGTTTCTCCATAACTTTGCAAACTATGCTGGTCAAGGAAACTAGTCTATAGTTCAGAGCTGTATCCCTCCTTCCCTTTTTGAAGATAGGTATCACATTTGCTTGTTTCCAGCATCTTGGAATCTCCCCCGACTCCAGTGACTCCTTAAATGTGATACTTAGTGCCACTGATATTGTGTTTGCGCATTTTTTAAGCACATGAGGGGATATGTCATCAGGACCTGTAGCTTTATGAACATCTAAATCCATCAGCGCTTTGCATACCTCTGTGGCTGTAAGGTTGATGTTCTCTAATACCGGCCCTTGAGCTTCTATCACTGCAATCTGAGGGGGTGGGGTATTTTCTACTGTAAATACTGACTGAAACTCCTTGTTCAATTCTTTGCAGATCTCTTCATCCGTCTCAGAGATGCTTCCATCCGCTCTCTTTAGCCTTAAAACCTGTTCCTTTACCTTCAGTTTTCCTCTGATAAAGCTGTGGAAAAGCTTGGGATTTTCTTTAGCCTTCCTGGTGATGTCCCTCTCATAGTCTCTCTCTGCCTCTCTCCTTTTACTTAGGTAGTCATTTCTTGCTCTTTTGTAGGTTTGCCAGGCATTTATGTTTTTTCTCCTCCTATACCTTTTCCAGCATTTGTCTCTCCACTCCTTAGCTCTTTTACACCCATTATCGAACCATTTCTCTCTGGCATGAATTACACCTACTTTGGTGACAGGTATGCAGCAATCTACTATCTTCCCATATTTCTCACAAAAGATGTCATACATTTCTTGTACAGATTTGTTGTGTGTGTGGGGGTGTGTGCTTCTGTATGGAAGCTGATTTTCTTAATGTAGTTTGCAGTATTTTTTTTCTTTTTACCAAAATTCAAAGAAGTATCTAAAGCAGCTCCCAAACTAGGAATATAACAAATGAATGAAACTGAATCATTGTAAATGTTTTGTAGTCGCCATCATCATCATTGTTATCCTCATCATCATCGACGTTGTTGTCGTCATCGTCGTTGTTGTTGTTATTATTATTATTATTATTACTATTATTATTATTATTATTATTATTATTATTATTATTATTATTATTATTATTTTTTTTTTATTATTATTATTATTATTATTAATATTATTATTATGCTTTTTATGTATTACTTAATCCCCATTATGAGAATGGAGGCAGACAGGTTTGAGCTGGGGAATTAAAACTACATGTCCTTCCTAACACCCGCGGTGGGTTAGATTGCAGGTCTGTCACTTCCCGAGACGAGTGCTCAAACCACTGTTTATTATTATTATTATTATTATTATTATTATTATTATTATTATTATTATTATTATTATTATTATTATTATTATTATTGTTATTTACATGAGATCTCATGACCTGTTAGTTAATGTATGTTAGCAGAGCCTGTTAAGTTGACAGAAACTACCACACGAGAGACGCCATCAAACCCCTCCTCTCCTCTTGGTCGAAAAAAAAATAAAATAAAATCGACGCGATATTTTGTTTTGGTTTATATCAGGCGTTGTGTCCACAAAACTACTGGGAAATGACAATCATTATCGGTAACAGTTACGTATGTACTCATATGTACTGATGGAGTAGCAGTCTAATCCTACGACTGCTGTGAAACTGCTCTTAAACCAAGAGTTGTTATTGCCCGAATTAAAGAAAACTTTTCGGTTCCGTGCATAATGATGCCAGCAGGGGGGGGGGGGTTCCAGCAGTTTTCGCTTCCCTCCCATTTTTTTAATCGAGACCGTTAAACTAGTGCTGCTGAATACAAATTACGGGAGGGGGGGGATTTACCCCAAGATGAGATCATAGAATACCGGGGGAGATTACACCAGTGCAAGGTGAGATGTAGGCATCTATCTATCTATGGATCTGTCTGTCTATCTATCTATCTATCTATCTATCTATCTATCTATCTATCTATCTATATATATATATATATATGTGTGTGTGTGTGTGTGTGTGTGTGTGTGTGTGTGTGTATGTGTGTGTTTCTTTTAGGACTTTTTGATAAGCCATAATATGCATCCCCTTCAGGAGGAAATTTTATATTGTGAGAAATATGGGAAGATAGTAGATTGCTGCATACCTGTCACCAAAGTAGGTGTAATTCATGCCAGAGAGAAATGGTTCGATAATAGGTGTAAAAGAGCTAAGGAGTGGAGAGACAAATGCTGGAAAAGGTATAGGAGGAGAAAAAACATAAATGCCTGGCAAACCTACAAAAGAGCAAGAAATGACTACCTAAGTAAAAGGAGAGAGGCAGAGAGAGACTATGAGAGGGACATCACCAGGAAGGCTAAAGAAAATCCCAAGCTTTTCCACAGCTTTATCAGAGGAAAACTGAAGGTAAAAGAACAGGTTTTAAGGCTAAAGAGAGCGGATGGAAGCCTCACTGAGACGGATGAAGAGATCTGCAAAGAATTGAACAAGGAGTTTCAGTCAGTATTTACAGTAGAAAATACCCCACCCCCTCAGATTGCAGTGATAGAAGCTCAAGGGCCGGTATTAGAGAACATCAACCTTACAGCCACAGAGGTATGCAAAGCGCTGATGGATTTAGATGTTCATAAAGCTACAGGTCCTGATGACATATCCCCTCATGTGCTTAAAAAATGCGCAAACACAATATCAGTGGCACTAAGTATCATATTTAAGGAGTCACTGGAGTCGGGGGAGATTCCAAGATGCTGGAAACAAGCAAATGTGATACCTATCTTCAAAAAGGGAAGGAGGGATACGGCTCTGAACTATAGACCAGTTTCCTTGACCAGCATAGTTTGCAAAGTTATGGAGAAACTACTAAGGAAACATATCTCTCTTCACTTGGAAACCTTCAACTTTTTGTCAGTGAGACAACATGGCTTCAGAGGAGGTAGATCAACAGTAACAAACTTATTAGAATTTTATGATGAGGTAAGCCAAATCTTACAGGAAAGAGAGGGCTGGGCAGATTGCATATTCCTAGACTTCCAGAAAGCGTTTGACACTGTTCCACATGGGAGACTTATTAGGAAGCTGCAATCAATGGCTAGAATAGGTGGAAATGTTTTGGAATGGATAAAAACTTACTTAGAAGGAAGGGAACAGAGGGTTAGAGTAAGACACTCAGTGTCTGAATGGAGAAGAGTTAGTAGTGGAGTTCCACAGGGTTCAGTTTTAGGGCCACTTTTGTCCCTTGTATATGTAAATGACCTACCAGAGTCTGTAAATTCATTCATGAATATGTTTGCAGATGATGCAAAGATTGTGAAGAAAGTAAAAAACGAGAACAATGGTAGAGAACTTCAGGAGGATCTAAATAATCTGCACGAGTGGTCAGAAAAGTGGCTAATGAAATTCAATACTTCAAAATGTAAGGTAATGAGAATGGGTACAAGTGCAAGAAGGCCCAAGCTTGACTACTCGGTGGCTGGAGTACAACTTCAAGAGGCAGAAAGTGAGAGAGATCTAGGAGTAAACATACTGGCAGATTTGTCTCCAGAAATACATATAAATGGCATAGTAAGGGCAGCATATGCATTCTTATCAAATGTAAGGGTAGCCTTCAGGCACATGGACAAGGAAATGTTCAGAAATATTTATGTAACCTATGTGAGGCCAAAACTCGAATATGCAGCCCCCTTTTGGAATCCGCACTTGAAAAAGCACATAGCTAAGCTTGAAAAAGTTCAAAGACATGCCACGAAACTGGTGCCAGAAATACGCAATCTCAGTTATGATGAGAGGCTGAGGGAATTAGACTTACCATCACTCGAAGCTAGAAGAGTGAGGGGGGATATGGTGACAGTCTTTAAATTCCTTCATGGTTATGATAGAGTGGATAGGGATCGATATTTTGATATGGCTGGCTCTAGAACTAGAGGTCATAGTTTGAAGCTTCGCAAGAAAACTTCTTTGCAGGATGTAAGGAAATACTTTTTCAGTGTAAGAGTAGTTGATAATTGGAATTGGCTAAGCGAGGAGGTAGTTAATGCTATCTCAATCCATAGTTTTAAGGACAGGTATGATAAGTATTACTAAGTATAAAATGGAACCGATCAGGAGACGGGAAGACACGAGCTTTGGGCTCTTTCCCGTAAACACAGTTAGGTAATCACAATTAGGTAATCACACACACACACACACAC
>JAXCGZ010008696.1:0-5000 GCA_037179515.1 Halocaridina rubra
CACAAATTCCAGAAAACACAACAATTTATTTTTGCGACAATATTATCACACCTAGCAAAACAGTCAAAAACCTAGGAATTCACTTTGATAACCACATGTTGTTTGATTCCCACATATATAAAGTATGCAAAAAGGTTACAGGAACATTAATGTACTTATCAAGTATAAAAGACAATTTTGAGACTACCACTCGAATAACTGTTGTTGAATCTCTAGCCCTAAGTCACATTAATTACTGCACAACTGTTTGGGGATCTACCACTAAGACTCAGATAAACAGAATACAGAAGCTTATTAATTTTGCAGCTCGAGTTGCCCTGGGAGGAATAAGAAAATATGACCACATCACACCAGCTCTCAATATACTTGGGTGGCTGCGGGCAGAAAATAAGGTCGCTTATGCTATTTATGTGTTTGTATTCAAAATTTTGGACCATCATTATCCTAGCTGGCTATTTGATTTAAAAACAGTCAGGGATATAAGGGGAACCAACACAAGACAGAGCAGTGAGCTCTTTATTCACAGAACAAACACAGAAGCAGGTTCAAAGATGATCACTATCAAAGGGCCAACACTCTGGAATAATATTCCAGAGCATCTTAAAAATGTATCCTCCTTCACAGCTTTCAAAGGCAAACTATATAGTTTTCTTTTGGACAAATAGTTGCTGCTCATTAAGAACTAATTATTCTCATTGTAAGGAAACAAATATGGAAATGATGCCGATAATAACGATCCTGTATCTAGTGGCATACTTACTACTTTATTATTAACATTATTGTTAACATTTTTATTACAGCATTATTATTTTCTATGAAAGCTACATTTAATTTAACTATATGTCTAACCCTCTTATTTATTAGTTTAATTACATGTCTACTTATAAGTTACTATTAATGTTGAATAACCATTGTACAAAATGGAAATAAATGTTTTGATTTGATTTGATTTGATTTGATTTGATTCCCCTATTCGAATAAGAATTAATAGAGACACACGAAACGTCAAGAGAATACTTATCACCATGACCTGATAATCCATCACTATTTTAACATAAGCAAATGAGACTGAAATACTAAAGATACGTTTAGCTCGGTGCGATTATCGCTCAACGATGATCGTTCATGCCTCAATGATGATCGTCAAACGATTGTCTAGAGCACTAACTCTTTGTTTTTGAATGGGGGCTGTTTTGCTTCGAGCGACTGCCGCGGCAGTCGATTCAAATACAAAGAACTAGCGCTCTAGCCAATCGTTTGACGATCATCGTTGAGCCATGAACGATCATCGTTGAGCGATAATCCCACTGAGCAAAACGTACTTAAACGTCTTCCATGAGTCTATAAAAATGTACTTTAGATATATTACCTAAAAAAAGGCATCAAGCTTATCCATTGATGCAGAACATGAGACAGTTCTACCAAAAAAAAAAATACTCGTATGAGTGCGAAGCGATGAGTACAATTATGGGCCATGTGTCTACGTCCTTCCAATAAACTTTTTTTTGTTAGGATGGGATAGGATAGGAGGGGAAAAAGGGGGAGGGAATTAAGGATATAAGGGAATTGGAGGGAAAAAGCACGAAAATTAGATAAAGTAAGAGAGAAAAAAGAGAGGGGCAGACCCTCGTGCTAAATTGTAAAGACTTTACCAAGCCTAGTCTACAAATTATCTCAAGAGACGTAATGTGGACCATATAGGCGGCGATGAATTAAACCCTTTAGGACCAAGATTAGAAAAACTGACAGAAATGATGAGTAATAATAATAATGATAATAATAATAATAATAATAATAATAATAATAATAATAATAATAATAATAATAATAATAATAATAATAATAATAATAATAATAATAACATTAATAATAATAATAATAATAATAATAATAATAATAATAATAATAATAATAATAATAATAATAATAATAATAATAATAATAATAACAATAATAATAGTAATAATAATAATAACAATACTAACCAGCATCATCATAAGCACTGCCACCTCGTGATGTAGCCCTTGTCAACTAAGCAATCTCAATGAGTACACCATTAGGTGAATGAAGGGTTTAATGTTTAATCAGTATTTTTGAGTCTTCAATCTTAATATTGGGCAAAAAAAAAAAAAGTCATTGTCCTCAATTTCTCACACTTTCATTCTGGGTCAAACATGAAAGCCCACAAGTAAGAAACTGCAAGTGTGCAACGTTAAAATCAAAACGAAATCAAACATTAAAAGGCTAAAGCTCTCTAATGGTTGCCAGAGGTAAGGGACAGCGATAGCACTAAAGCCCGACTATGTACCTACTACATAACCGGGACCCAAGCCCCTTCTCCAATCACGCGGACCCAGTGATCTCCATGCAATGGCTGAATAATCAGGTAGACTTACACGAAATCAGACCTCCAAAATAATTGCTTAATATAATGAGGCAGTAAAAGCTAATCCATTCCAGTATTTTGCCAGCCCCAGTCACTACCACTGCCCATGAACGTCGCATAAGGATACGAATTAAATCAATGATATTCACAGAAGGGCGAATATGAGGGTGTGTGGTGTGATGGAGGAGGACGCAGGAGATAGGGCAATATGGAGAAAACTGATCCACTGTGGCTGCATCTAACGAGAGCAGCCGAAAAAAATGATGACGATGATGATAATGATGATGCTAAGGATAATGATGATGATGATGAAAGTCACCGAAGGGGTTGTTTGGTATTGTAATAACGTCTACACCAGTATAGAATCTCAGTCCCCTAAGCACGTATAAAGCTAATAGAAAGGCCTCCAGACACATACAAAACACTTCCATATCATTGGCACTATCTAATAATAGTCACGAGAGCATCATTGGTCCTATCTACGATAGCTCCATATGGAAGGAGGAGGAGGAGGAGAAGAAGGTGACAGGAAGAGGAGAAAGAGGTGACAGAGGACGAAGGAAAAAGTGACAGAAAGAGGAGGAGTAGGTATATGACTAAAGAAGAGGAGGAGGGGATGATGACGGAGAACGGAGGAGGAAGGACATGACTAAGGAAGAGGAGAAGGAGGAGAGGAGAGGGAGGTGGAGGTGAGAGAGAAGGGAGAAGAGAGATATAACTAAGGAAGAGGAGAAGGAGTACAATGGGTCAAAGCAAAGAGTAGGAGGTGATAAAGAGGAGGGAAATGAATAAGGAAGAGCAGGAAGAGGAGGAGAAGGAAGAGGTGACTGAGGAGGACTAGGAAATGAATAAGGAAGAGGAGGAGGAGAAGGAAGAGGTGACTGAGGAGGACTAGGAAATGTAGAGGAAGAGGAGAAGGAGGAGGGGAGAAAGTTGATTAAAGAAGAGGGGGAAGGGGAAGACATGACGAAGGGTATGGGGTTAGGGGGAGGAAGTCATTAGACAAGGAATGGAAGTAATAAGTATGGGTTAGTAGTAGTAGTAGTAGTAGTAGTAGTAGTAGTAGTAGTAGTAGTAGTAGTAGTAGTAGTAGTAGTAGTAGTAGTAGTAGTAGTAGTAGTAGTAGTAGTAGTAGGAGGAGGAGGAGGAGGAGGAGGAGGAGGAGGAGGAGGAAAGTGTATATAATCTCCAGAATTAATATTCAAGGCTGATAAATACAGTGCACTACTCAAGTCAATGAGAAATAAACACAAACAAACTAACACACAAACCGACGAATATACCTCAATTCCCAAATCATCCAATATATAAAAAATAAAATAACATTAAGCATCTCACGTAAAGCCAACCGGATACTATAAAACAAAATGCAAAATCATTCAATATATTCATTCTCTTGTACCAAAATCAAGCAACGTTCACAGAATGCATTTCTTCAGTGAATGACTGAAGCATGAACATGAATATTCTCGGCTGAAACAAGAATCATAAATAAAAATTTGACATAAAAGCAGCCGAAGGTTGAAAAAAAAAATTTCATTTCATTCATATGCTAAGTTATTCATTGTATTTTGCCTGGCTTATCGACAGCTCATGAAAAAAAGCATTAATCACTCTCATTGCTTGGACTGCATTGCCTTTACGTATGTACACCAACACAAGCACACGCTCCGCACACACACACACACACACACACACACCGCATAGTACTTCATACTTTTTGTTTTTATCCTCAGGACTTAAGTAAGAGAAACCATGTTCTCTTAAAACTGTTTTCCTAGAGCATACAACAGACTTTTGAAAATCGGTTTCTAAACAACAGCTATGAAAATAATAATATGCATATATACAAGCAGTGACGTCCCTCCGTTTGTGTGACAGCAGAAGATGTTCCAGTTCTCTCTCTAATAATAATAATAATAATAATAATAATAATAATAATAATAATAATAATAATAATAATAATAATAATAATAATAATAATAATAATAATAATACTTAAAAAATCTTATATATATATATATATATATATATATATATATATATATATATATATATATATATATATATATATATATATATATATATATATTGCAACTTAATCGTCGGAGTAGGAATTTCCTAGTGTGGTAAACGCTGTCTCACTGGGTAGGATCCGTGAATACACCATCAAATGTGTGGATTCATAAATGGAATAGTGACTTCCGAGCTCAAGCTCCAATTTGGGTAAAGATTATCATGCTGCAGCAATTTGTGGGAAAAAAAAATTTAAGAAAGAAAGAGGAAAAGAAAAAAAAATAATAATAATTGCAAGAAAATTTAGAAGCGAGGTTTTGACGTTGTAAACAGTGAATGTAAAATATGTGTAATTCTTAAATGAATAATAAAATATATAAATAAGTAAATGCATAAGTGAATGAATGAAAATAAATAAATAAATAACATAGATCATTGATTCAAAGACTAACCAAACAGTCCCTTTGCGTGACGACAGCATTTTCACCCTTTGGCTACTACTCTTCAATTATTCATGACTCTCCTCGATTCCCATTACTGCTGCGTCTACACCACTGTTGAGTCGAGTCAGCATATCGAGTTCTGATGACTCTCCTCG
>JAXCGZ010008696.1:10000-25612 GCA_037179515.1 Halocaridina rubra
TGTTGCCATCAACCTTTTAAATAGGCCATGGAAAAGACTGAAAAAGAGAGGGAACTCTCTTTGGCGCATGTTGTTGCAGATATAATGAAGATATATTTCCTATTTTTTCAAGAAACATTTTAACAGAGAAGTTGTAGCCGCTACACTAACCAATAATCAATGATTATAAACATTTCTTTGATCCACTAACCATACTGAAAGTCTTTACATAGCCTACATGGAAGTAGGTCTTTGACATCCAACGTAAACGTGCATCAACATAGATTTGAATAATTATTACAATATAAGAAGGAACGTAATATATTCTTTCTCTAAGGTTGGGTCACTGAAAAGTGAAGAAAAATAAAACCATCACAGCGTGGTTTTGTGTTTTTCTTGAATCTGAGTTACTTAGTATTTTAACTGTAGATATAATCGGATAACGGTGGATATAAAGGCACAGTAAGCTCATAATATTTCTATCTGAGTATTATGAAGATGAAACGGATAGATTATGCATAGTATAAAATGGAAACGTGCTGTATATTAATATGTAGTAGTTGGCTCATGGCATCAGCCGCCCGTTGCAGTACTACAGCTGAAGGTTTTTTGAACTTAAATAGAACTGTCCAAGACAGTTCGACTTTAAGTTTTCCTTCAGTTACGGTTCTTTTTCTATGCCTATATCTACACTGAATATTCTTGGAAATTCGTTACACATGTCTTATTATCCCTTCCCATCTGACAAGTCATTACACTCTCCATCTCTCTTTCTCTTTACTTTGTGTATTCTTCGTGCCCAGGCCCGATGAGGGCTGTTTTATTTTGTTATATTTTGGCCCGTACTGATGTTACAATCTTAAAAAAAAAAAGATATATGACTGCTATCAGTACTTATATAATATTTGTGGAAGCATGATTAGTCTATGCACTGACTGTGAATATGACATGTTTTACTTACTCAGCGTCGAGAGAGAGAGAATTCCTTGATTGGGTAACGTGGCGGACTTTAGTCTGCCTACTCTACTCCAGAATGTACGGTTAGAGTCCACAGAAATCCTTCTCCCCAGAATTGGAGTGAAAAAGGGCAGGCAGGCAGAGCAGCCTCTGGAATTAAGAAAGGGAAGCTATCAGCCATGTCATCTTCTCGTAACACAACCAACTTCATCGCCCTGACACACCATAAAGGCCGCCCAGGGTCAACATTGCAAGGGCCTTGCAACAACCTGCAATTCCCTTGTTATACACGAGGGGAACTTCCAGGAGGCGAACAAGCAACAAGGTCAGCTCAAAAACATCCCGGAGACTACTGGAGGTGATGAATTTATAATCTATCCAAACATACTCTTAGGCTTCCCTAAAGAGCGGAAATCATGGAATTCACATCTACTGATTTTTGTACCTTTGTGAATATTAGTTATAGACTATAACACAACTGAAATGAGGTTCTTTTACTTCTTTATTTGTTATTTATTTATATATCTATTTATTAGGATTTGTGCAAAAGTCTTTTGTGTCCTCACAACTAAACTCTAGTAACAGGTACGAATTAATTTATATATATATATATATATATATATATATATATATATATATATATATATATATATATATATATATATATATATATATATAAGCTTTCATTAACTCCGCCCCCAATAGTCATGACATATGCCCGAACACAAAGACAGAATTCACTAAGATATGCAGAGACTTACCGAGTCATGCACATCTCTATGAATGTATTGAGACAGTATGTATGAATGTATGTATGTTGTATGTACGTACATATGTATATATATATATATCTACGTATATACGTATGTATGTATGTACGTACGTATGTATATATATAGATCTACGTATATACGTACGTATGTATATATATATATATATATATATATATATATATATATATATATATATATATATATATATATATATATTTATATATATATATATAATATATATATAATATATATATATATATATATATATATATATATATATATATATATATATATATATATATATATATATATATATATATATATATATATATATATATATATATATATATATATATATATATATATATATATATATATATATATATATATATATATATATATATATATATATATATATATATATATATATATATATATATATGTATATATTTATTATATATATATATATATATATATATATATATATATATATATATATATATATTTACGTATATACGTATGTATGTATGCATGCATGTATGTGTGCATAAGTCCGAGCATGAGGTATGTATCTACAATTTTCTTGAAACATTTTAATCAACCGAAATAATACAATTTGCCTTCATTATAGATGACATGAAAAGAAAACTTTCTTTTCATATTTTCCTGGAATACAATTTACTGCAAAATATAACAAGCAATACAGGTCCACGTTAATCGGAAAATAATCGACGTTATTATTGGCATCATCATCATCATCATCAGCAGCAGCAGTGGTATAGTTAAGTAGTAGTAATAGTTGAAAATCTTGTGATAAATTTCATGATTATGGGTAATATTATTATTATTACTACTACTACTCTTTCCTTCCGACATGAATATCATTTTCATTTTTAGAGGGCACCTCTATCTATCACAACCCTTTCCCAACACCCCCTAACACTATTACCCAAACCCCTACCTCTTAATAGCCACTGCTTAATTCCATGCTACCACATATAGCTTTAAAAAAAAACACTCACACACACACACACACACACACACACACACACGTACGAGTGAGGTTTCCACTTTAATTCCTATAATTCACTCTTCAGTAACAAAATTAATAAAGACAGCTAAGTTTGAGATCTGTGGTTATGGTTATGTTACATAGCCTGTATAAAGGCTTGGATACTTTGTTGTTTCACGCCAGATGATGGTGTCCTGAGTACTCAAGGAGATTATACGCTTGGGAAGACTGCATGAGGATTGGATGTACTAAAGAGATGGCATCGAACAAGTTCTACCTCCCACATAGGGCAAGACACTTCAAAGAAGGACCTTTGGTGATGGAGTCCGGCCATCTATGGTCCAAGAAAAAGTAAAAATCAAGTAAAGAGACCCTTGCAAAGACCATCTCGAAGCCAACTATCAATATATGGTTAAAGTAGAATGGAATCTTGATCCAAAAACTGGATAAGAGAGCAATCAATTTTCAGGAATGAATCTCTGCTCTTATTCGACACATAAAACTTGGCCACTTTAATTGTTCCAATCTCGATGAAACTTTGTTGGGGGTACTTAAGGAGGTTATACGGTTGAGGAGAGTGCATGAGGTTTGGATGTACCATAGAGATGGTATCAAACAAGCTTTCTCTCACACAAAGGGGAGGGCACTGGAGGGCAGTACCTAAGGTAGTGCCCTGGGATCCAGGAAGTCGAGCCCTGCACAATAAAGGAAAATTTTAAAACCAGATGAGGACCTGCTCTAGAGAATGCCAAGCAGAGAACTACCCATCTAAGGTGAAAGTCAGAGCCATGATCCACTCACAGGATAAAAATACAACGTGATTTGTACAGGAACGGATTTTCGCTATTTCACTAATATTTTAACTTTGTTTGTTACTTCTTAATATTATTGGAACATTATTAAGAAAGAAAAATGCTTTTCAGTCAGTACTGATATTGGGGTTAATTTGATGATAAATATTAAAAAGTAAAATTGTAAAACTTTACATACATATATGCAGACTTCATAAAATGTCAATACACCATGCCACAAATATCCCCGTTGAAGAGTGATTACAGAGAGCGATTCTCTCATAAAGGCTACACATCTCTTCACCAGAAATTATATTTTGGCAAAAGGTAGGTGAAGAGAAAAATACAGTAAAAAAAAAAAGTGTTTATGTAAGACAAAATACTGAAAGAAATTGAATTATATTCCTAGGAAACACAGCAGGGTACATACACGATTTTAACAAAGTAATTAAGACAGGGATAACTAAAGAGAGACAAACGCAAATATGCGTAAAGAATACTGCAAATTAGAATATATAAAGATTAATCACTGGTAAGGACAATAATATTCTACAAAAAGTGAAAAATATAAAAAAAAAACATGAAAATATTGAAATAAAATATGTTAGAATGCATACACATACACACACACACACACACACACACACACACACAGAGAGAGAGAGAGAGAGAGAGAGAGAGAGAGAGAGAGAGAGAGCAATAAAATATGTATACAAAAACATATGTAATAATAAATAAGATATACATGTATATATAAATGACAATGAAAATTATTGAAATAAAATA
This sequence comes from Halocaridina rubra, assembly GCA_037179515.1. Classification (NCBI taxonomy): domain Eukaryota; kingdom Metazoa; phylum Arthropoda; class Malacostraca; order Decapoda; family Atyidae; genus Halocaridina; species Halocaridina rubra. Next base: position 14,299 of record JAXCGZ010008696.1, read on the forward strand.
TACTTGTATTTACAAATAAAAATAGAACTTCGATATAAAACATGGTTGCATACAAAAATGAAAACAGAACAAAGAAACAAAATTTCATATCTTTATATGAATAAAAGTAAAAGATTATATTACTATAAAATATATTTACATATGCAAATAAAAGCAATCATATTGAAATAACAAATTTGTCTGTATATAAAAATACAAAATAAAAAGTATAACATATAAGAATTAAAATGATTTCGAAGACAGTTCTGCATGGAAATAATAGCTAGTTCGTATACCCGAGTTACGAACTTCCGAGATTAATATCTAGCCTTGAACCAAATAACTCCCCTTCCCTTCCATCAACATGCCCCCGAACCCAATCCGATACCCCTCCCTATCTATACCCAACAACCCCCCTGCCCACCCCAAAGAGTTATAAATATGATATTCATTGGACATTATAGATATGGTTTTTAAATGGACCGTTTTACGGGGGGGGGCAACAATCCCCACTGTCCCGTTCGGCCACCCATGGCGAGGCGCCCCAATAACACTCACTCTACTGCGGTAGTTATCCAAGAATTGCATGAGCAATAAAAGTCAGATTGGAAGGCATGGGAGTGGAATATATAATAATAATAATAATAATAATAATAATAATAATAATAATAATAATAATAATAATAATAATAATAATAATAATAAAAGTAAAAATAATAATAATGATAAAAATAATAATAATAATAATAATAATAATAATAATAATAGTAATAATAATAATAATAATAATAATAATAATAATAATAATAATAATAATAATAATAATAATAATAATAATAATAATAATAATAATAATAATAATTATAATAATAATAATAATAATAATAATAATAATAATAATAATAATAATAATTATTATTATTATTATTATTATTATTATTATTATTATTATTATTATTATTATTATTATTATTATTTTTTATTATTATTATTATTATTATTATTATTATTATTATTATTATTATTATTATTATTATTATACAACGACGAAGACGACGACAATAATAATAATAATAATAATAATAATAATAATAATAATAATAATAATAATAATAATAATAATAATAAAAATAATAATAATAATAATAATAATAATAATAATATACTGAAAAAATATTAAACAAAATTGAAAAGAAAAATCCATTTCAGATCTAAGGTAAATGATTTTCTGCTTAGTTTCAAGCCTGCCCTCATGGTGACCTTGAAGACTGCAGAAGTATCTGAAGGTACTCTCGAGGTGTACAGTACAAACATTCCGCAAGCTTTAATAATTTTCTTGCCTTTGTACAAATTTGGAAAGTATGTAAAACACCAGACATGATTACGAAAAAAAAAAGTTATAAACTGAAGAGTAATAATATCAACTTACACACACACACATATACACACACACACACAGACACAGATACACACACACACACACCAGGTCACTATCTCTCTCTCTCTCTCTCTCTCTCTCTCTCTCTCTCTCTCTCTCTCTCTCTCTCTCTCTCTCTCTCTCTTATATATATATATATATATATATATATATATATATATATATATATATATATATATATATATATATATATATATATATATATATATATATATATATATATAAAGAGAGAGAAAAATTTCCATTTCATTTTATTCCATTTTTTTACAACCAGGAAATTCTTGAAAGCATTTATGAACATACATGCGATTATATTCAAGAGGCCATTGCAAAAAAAAAAAAAAAAAAAAAAAACAATATAAGAGTGAAAAACTGAAACTCAATATTCTATATTTCCTTTAAAAAAATTATTAAATAAAATGCTCTGCCTTCAGGGAACACTTCTGTGAGATTTTCATACTTGGGGGGAAAAGATTCCAATGAGCTTCAAAACCAATATCATTATCGGTGACTGTGAAATCTGCATTTGCAAAATAGCCGGGCAAGTGCCCATTACAGCGTGGAATTTCGGAATAAAATAAGCACTCTCTCTCTCTCTCTCTCTCTCTCTCTCTCTCTCTCTCTCTCTCTCTCTCTCTCTCTCTCTCTCTCTCTCAATACTCAGACTTTGGCTAAATTGTGATTGAATTTGGTCCTTTCAGACAAACTTGTACATACAGACACAATTCATACATAAATAATGCATACACACGTACATACATTATACAAACTCGTACACATACAGCCATACACACTTCCTCAGAATTCACTTATAAATATTTATATTCTTTTACTTAATCCATGCGGTTTTGGTTTATACCTCTGTATGCTTCCGATAATGTTTGCATTTTTACATACTTACAGATACACACACACACACATACACACACACACACACGCAAACACACAAATAAATACTTTCAATAACTCTCTCACAAAAATGATGAGAGCAAAAAACAAACTCATTAAATTGTTCTTGATGTTGCTATTTTTAATTTCATGTGTCACTCTTACTCCCCATTCGAATGGGGGTGGACAAAGACAAGTTGGAGCTGGGGCACTAACCCTGATGACTTTCCTTACGCCGCGCGGTGTGCTTGAACACGAGCTTGCAACTTCCGAGTCGAACGCTGTAACCATTGCGCTACAGCGGTTTTTAGCCTTATTACCCTTTTAAGCAAATTACACAAAGGCTTTCAGTGGGATGGGGGATTCTGTTTCTGTTCAGAGCGACTGTACTGACAGAATGTAAGACGACAATTATATATTAAGTCTATGCACTTTAAAATGGCGCGAAGACACTGATGAAATATGAATGAAATAACTATTTTAATTCCTGTTTCAGCGATAGGAGTGGCACTATTCTCTTCCAGTAACTGGATAAGCAAGCCAGTTCAACTTGATGCCGATCCCATATCCAGGTCTGTCTGTCTGTCCAAGGTCACTGGGTATCAGGAAGGCCATACGGACGTAAAACTACAAGCCTACTTCTCTATTGGTCTCCTGGGGTAGTAAGAAACAGCGACCTTATTTGAACAAGGCCAAAGCTATGTAAAAATGTATGGGGCATTCTTCAGGGTCTCGCCTTCTCTAGGAGTAGTAGTAGTAGTAGTAGTAGTAGTAGTAGTAGTAGTAGTAGTAGTAGTAGTAGTAGTAGTAGTAGTAATTCCATAGTCAAAAAAACTTGAAAATGAAATGAATAGCCATATGGGGGACCTATTCGAGCTAGGGTGATGAGGCGTTCCATCTATTGTTTGTGTGATGGAGTGGCAGCAGTAGTAACAATAGATATAGCAAAATTCTCTCTCTCTCTCTCTCTCTCTCTCTCTCTCTCTCTCTCTCTCTCTCTCTCTCTCTCTCTCTCTCTCTCTCTCTCTCTCTCTCTCTCTCTCAAAGCCAATAAGAGTACATAGGAACTAGTGCACGCAAGCTCTCCCTTTGGCATACAAAAGTTTACTTTACACGATATATTTCACCAGATTAATGGCAACTATTTATTATCGCTATAATACAATTAATTCTTTACTTTACGTGAAACAATTTCGGTTGAGATATTCATAGACTTTGGTAAAAAATAAATTTTACAAATTAATAATTTTTAGCGTAAAATAAAACAAGTGACAACAGAATATCAGCATATGGCGATGATGCAATATTAACCTGTCAAAACAGTTAGCTGACGTTATGAGGATTATCATTGCTACAAAAGAAAAATTACGTACATATACATATACACATGCTCACACACACACAAACACACACACACACACACACACACACACACACACACACACACACCACACACACACACACCTAATAATTCAATTCTCATTCTTTCTTCTCCCTCATTCAACACAAACGAAAAAGACAAATTAAGTTTTAAGTCTATAGAACTTCCGAAGTAACTCGTTCAAAAGTTTTTCAAAGTAGTTTTCAACTAATCTTAGTTAGTCGTATCAGTGAAAAAGTATTTGCATCCTATTCTTTTTTTTATTTCCTAAAAGAGAATTCTACGGCTAAATACTGCCAGTTACTTGTGGAGCAAGCCAATTCTACACCATCTCGGACCCAAAACCGGATTAATGCGGATGGTTAGTGTCAAGAAAGGCATTCAGTCGTAAGAAAAAAATTTGCCAAAGTAAATTACTAGTCTTCAAAGAGGATAGTGAGATACAGCGACCCAGAATGAATCTAGGAAAAACAGTCGACAAAGTAGAAAATTCTATAGCTTTTAAAGAAGTCAGAATCCTTCAGAAAAAAAACCCACTTAATTCTATCTATCTACCTTGGCTGTTTAATCTATTAAAAACCTAAAGTTTTATTATCATCTTTTTGAAGATATAAAAATATAAATCTTCCTATATGTAGAATTTCATTTTATTTTCTCGTTGTTAGTAATCAGTATCCTGCCTTTGCACCATTCCTATTGCATTTTCTTAGGTAATAATCTAAGAGCAGTAATTATAGCTTAGATACTTCATAATAATAATAATAATAATAATAATAATAATAATAATAATAATAATAATAATAATAATAATAATAATAATAATAATAATAATAATAATAATGCCTTGTTCGTCTTTAGCGAGTGAAGACTCGTATGAACTTTGCGTGAAGAGAGGATAAAAGAAGGAACAGGGTTAGAGAGGGGTAAAGAATGAGGGACAGGAGCGCTGGAATCGCTTACGGAAAAGTTGGTAGAAAAATGAGAGCCAAAGAGAGTGGCTTCGTCAGAGGGAGAGTAAGCTATAGAACCATCAGAACAAATGTGAGGGGAACATTTTGAGTTACAGAGGTTTTTGGAGAGGCTTTTGGCTAAGGATCAGAAACATTTGTTAGTGGGAGAGGAGTTAAGGTCATCAAATTTCCTTCTTTTAAAGGAAGCTTTAGACCTTTAAATGTGAGCAGTACAGCGATTCCTAGCTGTAATAAAAACAGGGCGAGTTAAATATGTAAAGAAATATAAATATATAAAGATATATAAATATATAAATATCGAAGCAATTACTACAGTTTAACAATCCTCATTTATTTAAAACCCATCCATAGCAAAAAAATATATATATAAAGATGAATAAATAAATAAATAAATAAATTTATCAAATATATAAATAAACAAATAAGTCATTCTTACCCAACACAGAAACCATATCCTTCCTAACGTCAGCTGCGAAATAATTCAATATAAAATGCTGTTCAACAAGCTGTCAATTATGCCTTTAATAACCAGCAAAGAAGTCACTAAAATGCGCAAGTCGCACGTGGCATATAGGACATGTCACGCCACTTCTGTATGAAAGGTTTCATATATTTTCTGATGTTCGCTTTCAACTGGCGTGCCACGTGCGACGTACCACTTAGGTGTGAAAGCGGCCTCTCTCTCTCTCTCTCTCTCTCTCTCTCTCTCTCTCTCTCTCTCTCTCTCTAAGATCAATCTATATTAAGGGTCATTTTTATAGGCTTTGCCCTAATCAAGGTAACTTGAAACAATGTGACCAGGAAATGCTTGGGTAAAACACCCAAGAATGAAGCTCTCACACACACGCACACTCGTGAAACTTCGAGTTTAGTTTCCCTTTACTTATCAAGATCATGGTTCAAATTCTCTCTCTCTCTCTCTCTCTCTCTCTCTCTCTCTCTCTCTCTCTCTCTCTCTCTCTCTCTCTCTCTTATATAATATATATATATATATAATATATATATATATATATATATATATATATATATAATATATATATATATATATATATATATATATATATATATATATATATATATATATATATATATATATATATATATATATATATATATATATATATATATATATATATATATATATATATATATATATATATATATATATATATATATATATATATATATATATATATATATATATATATATATATATATATATAGATATATATATATATATATATGTATATATATATATATATATATATATATATATATATATATATATATATATATATATATATATATATATATATATTTCTCTCATTTTTTTCTATTTTGTCTCCAACTCCTTCCATCCAAATTTTTTTCTCTCTCTCTCTCTCTCTCTCTCTCTCTCTCTCTCCTCTCTCTCTCTCTCTCTCTCTCTCTCTCTCTCTCACTGTTTTTTCTCCATATAATCTTCAACTCCTACCATCCAAATCTAAAAAATAAAATCAAACTTCATATAAAAAATACTTAACATCAGCAATGTCAAACTTGGGGGAAAGGTTTCGTTATCCGAATCTCTTTATTGGATCTTAATCACTAACAACCCACCAACGTCGAAAAAATGGGGAATGGACTAAAAAAAAAAATGGCGTCTTAAAAAAAAAAAAAGTAATTCCGATATCCAATATCCACTCAAGGTGACGACCTAAGCCTAACGACTCTCTCCCAAGTCGTTTTTTCCAACTAAAGGAGTTAAAAGTCGTTGAGAGAAATGTCTATTAAATTAATACGATATTTAGATATTAAACGACACTAATTCATTGGGGGGAGGGGTAGTTAAGAGGTAGAATGAGTTTATAGTTGGGAAGTGACAGATCCAAGATCGTGCCTATCGAGGGGCGTTAGAAAGGGCATCTAACCATAATTCTCCAGCTCCAACCTGTCTGTTCACTCCCCATTCGAGTGGGCTCAAACCATACTGAAGCATTTGGGGTTGCCGGGGTAACTCAGTTGGGAAGTGATAGACCTAGGATCGAACCCGCCGCGTAACGTTAGAAAGGCAATCCAGTGTTTATTCCCCAGCTCCAACCTGTCTGTGTCCACACTTATTCAAATGGGGATTACCAGTGACACAAAAAAAAAGTTAAACAAATAAACAAACCCATTTGAGACAATTTTCCAACTACTTGGGAAGTAGGGCAGCTCAAGTCAAGGATGGTCCCAAGCGCGTATATATGGAATGCGTTGGTGTTAGGAAGAAAATTCGGTTATTTAACTCCCAAGCCAGAAACTAACACGAGTCTCCTATTGGCTAGTTAAAAATAGCGACCACATTTAAACATGGGATAAACTCCTGCGAAAGAAGAAGAAAAAAGAACCGAAATCAAATACAGAGTGGGCCAAAAGTGAGGATACAGTTTTTAATATTTTCTTTTTTTCAACCACCTCGGTGAGAGCTTCCTCTCTGAGGCCCTTCCTGAAGATCGGTATTCATTAATACCAACGTGGCTTAAAGAATTGTATGCCAACTTTTGACCCACCCTGATGATCGCTACACTTCAATGCCAATGCAGCTTAAGGAATTGTTACACCAACTTCTGGCACACCCTGTATTCCAGCAATGAGCGGTACGTAGGAGGGTACGGTCACATATCAGATGCTATTATGATTCATAAAAATATGATTAAAGACTAAATATATACTATATTATAATCAAGTCGCCCGTATAAGACTTGGTTATAGAAATATATGGGAGGTGAATTGCGAGAAAACTGGTAGAAAGCACCCAGAACACTCCAAATGCCATTTATGTGAGTGTGAAGGGGGCAACAATTTAGTACACTACATTGCAGAGTGCACAAGGCTTAAGGACTTCGGACCTCTTGGTCTGAGCTACTTTGAACTTTGTGTGCACTTTTGCAACCCAGAGAACTTATATCCTGTACTTAGTGTATACCCAACGTTGAAAATGTAATTCTTTTACCCTCATTGACCCAAGCTGGTTCGAGAACTATTTAAAAAACCGCTACCAGTCAGTCAGAATAAAAGATACAGTTTCAAGTTCCAAGAAGGTATTGTTTGGGGTCCCTCAGGGATCGATCCTAGGACCTATACTTTTTCTAATATATGTAAACGATCTAGTAAAATATTTACCTAACTGTTATGTCATTCAATATGCTGACGATACTCAAATCTTAATTGAAGGAGAAATTAATGATTTAGAAAATATTATTCGTAGAGCAGAAGAAATTTTGTATATGGCTAAACGTTACTTTCTAAAAAATGGTCTGTTACTTAATGAAACTAAAACCCAATCTATTCTTATCGGATCCAGACAATTATTATCAGAAGTTGATGACAATCTTCATATAAATTTTAACGGTAATATCATTAAGCCAATGAACTCGGTAAAGAACCTAGGTGTCTATTTTGACCGTTACATGAATTTTGAAATGCATATAGATGAAATTTATAAAAAAGTAATGGGTACTCTAATATATCTAAATAGGGTAAAAGACTCATTTGAAACATCAACTCGTATAATAATTGTCCAGTCCTTAGCTATGAGTTTAATTAATTACTGTCTCAAAGTTTGGGGATGTACAAATAAGACTCAATTACAAAGAATACAAAAGTTACAAAACTTTGCAGCACGAGTGGCTGTTGGCAATGTAAGAAAATACGAGCACATCTCTCCTGTTTTAAAAGATCTAGAATGGATAAAGATTAGAGATAAATATGTTTTTGATATATGTACCTTTGTTTTTAATATACTAAGAAACAATATTCCTGATTGCTTGTATAATTTTTCTACAGTAAGCTCAGTTACCGGGTTAACTACCCGTCAAGGGGAAGATTTATTAGTACGAAGGTCTAAAACTGATATTGGCTCAAGAGATATAAACATTCGTGGACCTCATTTATATAATCAGCTTCCCAGAGAACTAAAAAATGCTGGTTCAGTGTATACTTTTAAATATAATCTTAAGAAGTTACTCTTAAAGGAAGATTTTACTTGTAAATTTTAATTGTACACCCATATTTGAATACCCAATGTATGTTGGAAATAAAGTATTATTATTATTATTATTATTATTACATCTTTTTCCACATTTATGTGGGGTCGATGTTTCTGGTCAGTTTTCTCCATTTATTTCTGTCCCATACCTCATCATCCAACAAACCTTTAGATCTCAGATCATCATTGATGCAATCCATCCACCTACGCTTTGGTCTCCCTCTCCTTCTACCCTGTATATCCATTTCCATCACCCTCCTCCCAACATACTGTTCATCCCTTCTAACGACATGACCATACCATCTTAGTCTACTTTCTTGTATATTATCTGATATTTCTATAACTTTGAAAAAAAAAAAAAAAGAGAGAGGGGTGGAGGGAATACCTTCTCTCTCTCTCTCTCTCTCTCTCTCTCTCTCTCTCTCTCTCTCTCTCTCTCTCTCTCTCTCTCTCTCTCTCTCTCTCTCTCTCTCTCTCTCTCATATGCCTTTTTATATACATAAGCCACTTTTCCCCTTATAAGGTGAGTGGCTGAGTAAAGGAACAATGCTCTGACTTTCTGGGAAGAGAAAGTACAGAGAAGGGTTCTTTCATTCCCTTTGCTCCGCCCCACTTAGTCTACTCTTACGACACGCAGGGGAACATGGAGGAAGTATTCTAACCCCCTCCCTCAAGAGCTCATATGTATGTATATGTGTGTACATGTGTACATGTATGTGTATATGTATATGTATGTGTATATGTATTTATATGTATATATGTATGTATATGTGTATATGTATATGTATGTGCATGTCTATATGTATCAATAATTACTACTTTTGATTCATAACTCTATCTATATACAAAAGCTGTAGTAATGATGATGGTAATAATAATAATAATAATAATAATAATAATAATAATAATAATAATAATAATAATAATAATAATAGTAATAATAATAATGATAATAATAATAATAATGATAATAATAATAATAATGATGATAATAATAATCATGATGGTGGTAGCAATGGTTGTGATAATAGTGATAATGGATTAATTGACGTAATTCTCTCTCACGTACATAATTTGAAGGGTGGAGAAGGGGAAAGGCTTTCAGTCTTTCTCTTTCTTTTCCTTCCAAATTTATCTTCCATTATATGGCACTGTGTTTATGTGTATGTATGTATGTATGTTCAGGTTTATATGTGTACGTATATGCAATTAAGTACATGCACTTTCCTCTGCTGTGTTACCCTCAGATGACAATGATGTGTATGAGTATGCATGGATGTGTCTTTATCTGTAGTAAGGACGAATAACTCCTTTTGCTGAAATGAATACCACAAACTCTCTCTCTCTCTCTCTCTCTCTCTCTCTCTCTCTCTCTCTCTCTCTCTCTCTCTCTCTCTCTCTCTCTCTCTCTCTCTCTCTCTCTCTCTCTCTTTCTCTCTCTCTCCTTGATATGTATGGCTATGAAGCCCCAGTGGTGTTTCTATTGCTCATCTAATTAATGCATGCATATATATATATATATATATATATATATATATATATATATATATATATATATATATATATATATTATATGTGTGTGTGTATGTATGTGTGTGTATATATATATGTATGTACCTACTTATTATTCTAACCTGAAAATTGTTATTCTATATCTGCTTCAAATTGTCTGCAGTAGTACTGTTGAAAAGTGAAATGCAACTTAAATGATAGCACTCAACAAGGGCTATTGAAAATATTGTCACAATGATTACTCTTCAAGTACTCTTCAATTATTACACTATATTTTATTATTAATTACTTGCTATGATATTTAAAATTAATTGCAAATTCTATTAGTATGTTATTTATACATAACCACATAGATTGTAATGTTATCAACTGCAATATGACTGGGAGTGCCCATGTGCACATGTCCCCATGTACAGTTATCTGAATAAATAAAAAAAAAAAAATCACTTCAGCGCAAGTCCCAAGCCCGGATAAATGGATGGGATTGGTGTCAAGAAGGGAAGACGACATTTAAACATTTCGGTTAAAACCTAGACAAGTTTCTAATTATTTATTATTATTATTATTATTATTATTATTATTATTATTATTATTATTATTATTATTATTATTATTATTATTATTATTATTATTATTATTATTATTATTATCATTATTATTATTATTATTATTATTATTATTATTATTATTATTATTATTATTATTATTATTATTATTATTATTTTTATTATTATTATTATTATTATTATTATTATTATTATTATTATTACAAATTTAAAAATCATAGAGAAGAATATCTCCACACACCTCAAGATAGATCGTAGAGCTTCCCTCTACCAGAATAATTTCAAAATGAGAAAGAGAAGTGTATTGGAATATTTTGTGTGGTAAGTTGAATTTGTCATCTTTTTGTTTTTATTAATCAAATAACTGTACATGGGGGGGACATGTACACACCGGCACTCCTAGGGATATGCAGTTATTAATATTACATTCGGCTCAGAAAGGTCAGCGTGGGTGGAAAAGCATATCCATAAGGTTGGCCTCTGAATAGTGCGATAATACAAGTCCTGTAACTTTTAAGCTGTAATGGAACACACACACACACACACAATTTATATATATATATATATATA
>JAXCGZ010008697.1:0-17500 GCA_037179515.1 Halocaridina rubra
TCCGGTCATATATTTCCTTGGCACTTTCTACAAACATTGTAATAAAATATCCGTGCCCTCGACCAACCGTTTCCGCTCAGGAAGTCATACGACACCAAGACGAAGGAAAAGAAAAAGTTAAGGGCAAGGCAGAGATGAGGTAATGTCACACAAAGGAAAACGACAGACAGAAAAAACAGTCAAAGTAAATAGGACCCAGAGATATGGAGGACTAGGCTCTGAGATGACGATAGATCTGCTTTTTGAAGGATGAAAGGTCATAAGAACTAGGAAAGACAGAAGGAGGAAGAGAGTTCCAGAGTCTGGAGGTAGATGGGAAGAAGCAGTCGCTGCACCGACCAATCCGCGAGCTACAAATCTCCACACAGTACCTGTGAGATGAGGCTGCTTGGCGAGTGTTACGCGGCCTCGGCAGTGGAGGAGGGATGCAACTCGCCAACTCATCAGAGCAGCGATGGAAGTAGTAGCGATAGAAAAGCGAAAGGGAAGATACCTTACGGCGAAGAGAGAGAGAATCCAAGTTAGAAGTAAGAGAAGGATCATTAATAAGTCTGACTGCCTTAGATTGAACACTATCAAGAAGATAAGTAAAGGAAGAAGCACCCCAGATGTGTGAGCAGTATTCTAAGCAGGGGCGGATAAGACCTTTGTAAATTTTATGTAACTGCAATGAGGAAAAGTAATAACGAAAACGAAACAAAACCCCCAATTTTTTGGCTGAAGATTTAGAAATTTGGATTATGTGATTCCTCCAAGACAAGTTAGAGGCTATGTGGATTCCTAATATATTGATAGAGTTAAGAGGGTAAATTTAATTAGTTTCGAAGACAATAGGGTTATCTGGAGGAGAAGAAGATAAAGAGATAGCCAGAAACTGTGTCTTGGAGGCATTGAATTTAACTAAATTTTGAGTGCCCCATTCAGATACTCTCTGCAAATCGGAGTTAAGAGTAGAAGAAAGAGTGATACGAGATTGATTACGAGTAACAGATGAAGGTTGTGAAGAAAAGGCAGAGGAAAAGTGAAGGGTGGAGTCATCGGCAAAGGCATGAAGAAGAGAGGAAGATGGGGACTGTAGAAGATCATTGATGAAGAGAAGGAAGAGAGTAGGTGAAAGAACAGAGCCCTGTGGAACACCACTGGACACAGAGAAAGGGCTAGATGTCGCGCCATCAACAACTACAGATATAGAACGGTCAGTAAGAAAACTGGAAATCAGAGAACAGAAAGAAGGGGTAAAGCCGTAGGCAGGGAGTTTGGCCAACAGAGCCTTGTGCCAGACTCTGTCAAAAGCCTTAGAGATATCAAGGGCGACGACAAAGGATTCCCCATAGTTCCTCAGAGAAGATGACCATACATGAGTAAGATAGGACAGGAGATCACCAGTGGATCTTGCCTTGCGGAAGCCGTACTGGTGATCGGAGATAAGTGAGTTAGATTCAAGGCGTTTCAAGAAGTGAGCATTGAGCAAAGTTTCGAAAACTTTAGCAATAGAGGAGGTTAGAGCAATAGGTCGGTAGTTAGAAGGAATAGAGCGGTCACCCTTCTTAGGAACAGGTTGAACTAGAGCATGCTTCCAAGATGAAGGATAGATACTGGTTGACAGAATGAGGCGAAAAAGACGGCAAAGCACAGGAGCCAGTTCATCTGCAAATTCCTTAAGGAACCTTGCAGGGATACCATCGGGACCAGATGCCTTGTTTGTCTTTAGAGAGCGAAGAACCTTATGAACTTTGCATGAAGAAAGGATAAGGGAGGGCATAGGGTTAGAGAGGGGAAAAGACTGAGGAACAGGTGTGCTGGAATCGTTGATAGAAGAGTTGGCAGAAAAATGAGAGCCAAAGAGAGTGGCTTTGTCAGTGGGAGAGCAAGCTATAGAACCATCAGAACGAATGAGAGGGGGAAAGCTTGAGTTACAGAAGTTTTTGGAGAGGTTTTTGGCTAAGGACCAGAAGCATTTGTCAGTGGGAGAGGAGTTAAGGTCATCAACTTTCCTTCTTATAAAGGAAGCCTTAGACCTTCGAATCTGAGCTGTACAGCGATTCCTAGCTATAATAAAAGCAGAGCGAGTTAAATCGGAAGGAGAGGCTTGGTAAGATCGGTGAGCCTGATTCCTAGCCTGGATAGCCATGGAGCAGGCACGGTCAAACCAAGGTTTAGGGGGAGAGAAAGTTTTTGTAGAAGAGGGGATGTACACCTCCATTCCCGCGGTCATGATCTCGGCAGCTTTTACAGCTACCCGATCAGGGTTGCGGGACCGAAAGCAGTAGTCATCCCATGGAAAGTCAAAGAGAAAGTTACGCAAATTTTCATATTGAGTTCGCTCGAAGTGCCAAAGGCGGCGTTGAGTAGGAGGGATTGGTGGAGGGGGAGCGAAAATGGAAGAGACAGAGATCATGGAGTGGTCAGATTTACCAAGAGGGGAAAGCACGGAATAAGAGTAGTTTGAAGGGTTAGAAGTAAAATAAAGGTCAAGAATGTTAGCAGCATGTTCGTGACGATCAGGAACACGAGTAGGATGTTTAATAATTTGCTCCAGATCATGAGTAATAGAGAAAGCAAGAGCCTCGCTTCCTCCCACATCAGTGTGAGAAGAATGAAGCCACTCGCTGTGGTGTACATTGAAGTCTCCAATGTAGAGAACTTCGGCATGTGGGTGAGAAGATAGCAAGGACTCATGGCACGAGGAGAGCTATTCAAAGAAAGATACAAACTCGGTGGAGTTTGGAGAACAGTAGCAGAAGCAAAGGATGATAGTGGTAGTGGAGAGATAGACTTTTAGCCAGAGAACATCAAAGTCAGGAGATTCAAGGTCCATGAGCCTCACAGTAGGAGTGTTAATGTTGCAGTAAGCACAGACCCCACCTTTGGAACGAAAACGAGTATACAGATTATAGTGGGAGATTTGGAAAGGGTCAGTGGAAGCATGTATAGACAACTGGGTTTCAGATAGGAGGAGGAGGTTAGGGAGGAAAGAGCCCAAGTGCTGTTCCACAGACGAAAGATTAGAGTATAGCCCACGAATGTTTGAATAGTGAAGAGTGAAAGAAGCAGATCTATTAGGAGGTGCAAGGTTAAGAGCAGAACCATTACTACCACCAGGCGTGTCTGCCCTCAAGCCAATGGTGGAGTCAACACGAACCCCGGAGATTCTTCGCACCCCGCTATGCCGGGTACTGGGGGCCATTAGTTGTAAACCTTCCATAAATAATGACAAAATTTGAGGAAAAGGAAAGTAAAAGAGACAGATGTGCAGAATGTTGTGACTTGTCAAATGTAATGGAATAGCAAGAGATGTGTAATGAATATGCCAGAATATTCAGTGTAGATGTAGGCATGAGGAAAGAACCGTCCTGAAGGAAGATTCAACCTGGAACTGTCTGGACCAGTCCTAGTTGCATCCTAATACCTTCAGTCGTAGTCTTTCAACGGGCGGCTGGTGCCATGGCCAACCTACTATCCATTAGTAAGGGCATACACTCAGGGTAACGACTACATCTGCCAAAACAAGTCCTTCGCAAGAAGGCAAACCAAACCAAACCATCATAAAAACACTTTATTGTATTTGGACACATGAAGTGTGATTATGTACCTTAGGTTCGAGTCTTGGCGAGAGACAAAAATATTATTCATATCCATTACGTTTTCATATAAACGTGGATATTGTAATATGCTCCTTATGTTGGGAGCAAATAAAGAATATCCCTCCAAATAGGAAATATGATCTGACTTGATTATGTTTGGTAGGGTTAGGTGTGCTTAGCTACCCTAGCCCATCTTTTAAGTTAAAGTTGGGGAGGGCCTCTTGATTTTAATCCATTGTATTTTGCTCCCTGTTGTTAAGTTAGGTTAATGTAGTTAGTTACAATGGTTCATCTTTTAGTTTATTTGGGGGAGGGTCTCTTGGTTCCAAACAATTGTATTATACTCGCTGTTAGGTTAATTATGTTACACTGGCCCATCTTTTAGTTTATTTAAGGGAGGGCCTCTTGATATTGCACAATTATATTTTACACCTTTTTATGTCTAAGTATATGATATTTTATTATTTTGTCCACTGTGAAATTGCGTAAAATTGCGTAAAAATATAAGCAAAAGATAAAAAATAAAAAAATACGAGAATTTAGAAATCGCTGCAGAAAATAACGAGTATTTGCTGTCTCTCTTCGATGTTGTGTGTGTGTGTGTGTTTGTGCAAGAGAGAGAGAGAGAGAGAGAGAGAGAGAGAGAGAGAGAGAGAGAGAGAGAGAGAGAGAGAGAGAGAGAGAGAGAGAGAGAGAGAGACCTAACTACTCTGATTCAAAAGGATCTGAAAGCAAATCTCCAGATGTACCCAATTTGCAGATTTGATATTTATTCTGACGTTCATGTTGTTTATGTGATATTGGTTGTATGCTTCGATTTAATAATATTTGGGAGTTGAAAATATGTCCTGTAATATTTTCTATACTACTACTACTACTAATGATAATAATAATAATCATCATCATCATCATCATCATCATCATCATCGTGATAATTTTTTACGTTTTATGTGTTACAATTTGACCCCAGTTGGGGAGGGACACGAGCAGATTGAGGCCGGGGAAGTAACGCTAGATGCCCTTCCTAACGCCCTTCCGTGGACTCGAACGTAGTTTTGTCTCCCTCTGAAATCTAGCACTCCACCACTGCGGCGGTTCCATTATATGCCTAAGATATCTGGCATTCCCCGGTAGACACCCGTCCAAGTACTGACCAGCTCCAAAGGAGCCTTTCCTCGCTAATTGATGCGAAAAGCGGCATACCCACGATGGCATAGCGGTATCGTATGTGAAAATTATCTTGCCCCTCTTCGGGATTCGAACCTAGGTTACATCGTCAGTGTGGAAAGGCGCCACCAACTACACCATCGAAATTCTAAAATCTTGGGAAAAAAAAAATCCCTCTGCTAGCTGCGAAACTAGGGAAAGAACGCCTTCTACGGAATACCCTTTTTTGTTCATTTTACAGTTTCTTTCCAATCTCACTTGTGGCTCTGCTTGTGTATTTAATTCATATCCCACGATAATGTGCTTATTTGATCGTTGTTGATGCCTTTATGGCATAGAATTTGAATTAAATGCGAAAACAAGCCAAAATGAGGTTGGAAAAAAAAATTCACCAGAATGCGTTCATTCCCTAGCTTAGCAATTAGATGAGAGGCTTCTGTCTTCTTTTATACCTTCAGTGGTGTAGTTGGTAGCGCTTTGCCGCACTGGTAATGTCTTAGGTTACGAATCCCGGCCAGGGGCAAGATACATTTCATATTATATATATATATATATATATATATATATATATATATATATATATATATATATATATATATATATATATATATATATAATTTTCCCCCCATACTCAGAAGTTACTTTATTTTTAGTGACCTAACGCATTGATAGGCTTAACCTAAGCTTCTAACAAACTCGGAAAGAGTCTTTAGGCACTTCGTGTCAGAAAATGTATAAAAACAGAAAATATGCCGGGTGCATTGCATCATTTTTAAGGGGATTGCGAAAGTGAGCAGATTTTTTCGTTTATCTTTCTTTTGGTGTTGCAAATCAATCAGAACGAATATTTTGACTTCGTATTTTACATAGCTATTTTTCAGACGTATTTTTCGTGTGAAACGCATGTTTTCGATGCTTAACGATATTTTTAGTCTTTTTTCCTTATTTTAATCTCATTTATTTATTTTATTTATTAATGAATTTATTTTTATTTTATTTTCACTTCTTTTATATATATATATATATATATATATATATATATATATATATATATATATATATATATATATATATATATATATATATATATATATATATATATATATATATATATATATATATATATATATATATATATATATATATATATATATATATATATATATATTACTTCAGCAATATAAAAAAATTTCATACATTTTCGTGGGGGGGGGTTAAGAGAGTTTAACAAAATACTCTTGCTTAAATTAATAATAAAACACATGGGTTTGTCTTAATATTATATTTAATTCAACAAACAACTGAAAAAAAAACAAGAATAGAAACAATGAACAAAAACAACACAATTTTCAAGAAAAGGATAAAAAATAAGGCTTTCCATTGGACTAGAACTTGTAAAAAGATTTTTTTTCAGTGGTATCCATGATCATGTCCGTGCCCATGTCCGTGCCCGTGCCCATGTCCATGTCCATACCCGTGGCCATGTCCGTGGTGATGGTCATCATGGTGGTGATCATCGTGGTATCCTTTGGGAGCCTTGAAGGTAATGGCCTTTCCGTAGTATTGAGGGTGCTTAGCTTTGCCATAGTAACTCACCTTCGCTACGTAGCCCTTGTAGTGATCAGCGTGGTATTCAACCTGTTTGAATAATGAGGTAAAAAAACAATTAACCTGGTTACTAGAAGCCCTTGAGGCTAAGTTAAGTTTTGGGTGGACAGTAACAATAAGGTTAGTTGTTAAAGATTTTTCATGATAAAACTGTTAGGATGTGGGAGGACAGGAAATCAGTACAATCCAAAACCATGAGGATATGGATAAACAGTAAATCAATAGAATATACAACCATGAGGATATGGAAAGACAATAAGTCAATAGAATGTAAAAACATGAGGCTATGGAAAGACACTAAGTCAATAGAATATAAAACCATGAGGATATGGAAAGACAGTAAGTCAATAGAATATAAAATCATGAGGATATGGAAAGACAATAAGTCAATAGAATATGAATCCATGAGGAAATGGAAGGACACTAAGTCAATAGAATATGAAACCGTGAGGATATGGAAAGACACTTAAGTCAATAGAATATAAAACCATGAGGAAATGGAGAGACACTTAAGTCCTTTGAATATAAAACCATGAGGATATGGAAAGACACTAAGTCAATAGCATATGATACCATGAGGATATGGAAAGACACTTAAGTCCATAGAATATGGAACCATGAGGATATGGACAGACAATAATAAGTCAATAGAATACAAAAGCATGAGGATATGGAAAGACAGTAAGTCAATAGAATATAATACCATGAGGATATGGAAAGACTCTTAAGTCCATAGAATATGGAACCATGAGGATATGGACAGACAATAATAAGTCAATAGAATACAAAAGCATGAGGATATGGAAAGACAGTAAGTCAATAGAATATAATACCATGAGGATATGGAAAGACACTAAGTCAGTAGAATATAAAACCATGAGGAAATGGCAAGACACTTATGTCAATAGAATATAAAACCATGAGGATATGGAAAGACAATAAGTCAATAGAATATAAAACCACGAGGGTATGGAAAGACATTAATCAATAAAATATAAAACCATGAGGATATGGAAAGACACATTAGGTCAGTAGAATATAAAACCATGAAGAGGATATGGAAGGACAGTAAATTAGTATAATATAAAACCATAAGGATAATGGAGGACGATCATTCTAGAACATATAAAACCATGACGATATGAGGACAATAAATCTATAGAATTCACAACCATGAGTATGTAGAAGGACAACAAACCAATTGAATATAAGTCCACCACGTGTACATTGTAAAGGGTTGGCTTTTGGTTTCCTGCCTTTACAAAGTGTTTGAAGAGACATTAGAAAATGTTCTCTATTTATAGGACAGAGGAGTGCTGGATTTATTACTACATACTGTTTATGGCAAGTTTGAGTAATTAATAATTCATTTTAACTTCCTTGTTGCTAAAAATAGGTTCAAAAATTAACTGAAGGTTTATGAAAGAAAGATTACGAAGAGAAGTATATTTAAAATTATTTATTTGAAGAATTCCTTTAAAGGTCAATATATAGTTTATCTGATTTGTTGGGAAGAGGAGGTTAGTCTTAAGGGCAGTTTACACGGTCAAACGGTTCGTCGAACGCAGTTCGACAGACAGGTGTTTGAAGTGATGTTCGAACGTGTGAACGGGATATTTGGTTGTCGAACACGTTCCGTGTTCGACAACCAAATACCCCGTTCACACGTTCGAACATCACTTCAAACACTTGTCTGTCGAACCGCGTTCGACGAACCGTTTGACCGTGTAAACCGCCCTTTAGGAAAGCTGCTTACCTTTTGTTTGCGGCCATCAGGGAGGTCAACCGTGTACGAGCCATACAGCGCTTTGCCATCTGACTTTTCATGACGTCCATAATGAGCTTTCTTGTAGTCGTCATCGACGTGGTATTTGAAGTAATAAGGCAGAGGCTCCTAGAGAAAATTAAAAAAATATATATATATAAGAAGATCCTTGCCCAATTACCCTGTGGTTGACTGAAGCAATATGGTGTGGGGAAAATTGTGGTAATCCTATATCTCCAAGTAACTAAGTGGATTGAGCCAGGTATATTTGGCTTCTGGTGAGTGTGTGTTTGACTCTGCCACACCCCTTGTAAGGGGATTGCAGCCAGCGTAGTAATAAGGCAAGTGTGTGTTTGACTCGGCCACACCCCTTACAAGGGGATTGCAGCCAGCGTAGTAATAAGGCAGAGGCTCCTAGAGAAAATTAAAAAATATATATAAGAAGATCCTTGCCCAATTACCCTGTGGTTGACTGAAGCAAGATGGTGTGGGAAAATTGTGGCAATCCTATATCTCCAAGGAACTAAGTGGATTGAGCCAGGTATATTTGGCTTCTGGTGAGTGTGTGTTTGATTCGGCCACACCCCTTACAAGGGGATTGCAGCCAGCGTAGTAATAAGGCAAGTGTGTGTTTGACTCCGCCACACCCCTTACAAGGGGATTGCAGCCAGCGTAGTAATAAGGCAGAGGCTCCTAGAGAAAATTAAAAAAATATATATATAAGAAGATCCTTGCCCAATTACCCTGTGGTTGACTGAAGCAAGGTGGTGTGGGAAAAATTGTGGCAATCCTATATCTCCAAGGAACTGAGTGGATTGAGCTAGTTATGTTTGGCTTCTGGTGAGTGTGTGTTTGACTCGGCCACCCCCCTTACAAGGGGATTGCAGCCAGTGTAGTAATAATGAAACAGAGCTTTTTGAATTAAAAGAAAAGAAGTAGGTTAGAGGCTGGGACCGCGTTACTGCAGTGGTTAGAGCGCTTGACTTGTGAAATGACACACCCATATTTAAGCCCACCTCGGCGTGTTAGGAAAGGCATTCAACTTTAAAAAAAAAAAAAAGCTGGAGAGAGGCTGTTGACTAAACATGACATTTCAAAATTGAAATGGTTAAGAGTTTGCCATTTTACGTGTCGCTATTAACCCCGATTCAAATGGGGGTGGACACAGAGAGATTAGACTTGGGGGATTGAAGCTGAATGCCCATCCAAACGTCACGCGGTGGGTTTGATCATGGATTTGTCACTTATCGAGTCGAGTGCACTAACCATTGCTGCTACTAAAGACATGATACTAAAGGCAAATATTCGCGCGCTGGCTTCGTATTCACGAGGTCGAGAGATCGGTTCCCGTCCAAGACCGAGAGTTTAAGCTGTTTACTGGCAGGTTACTGCTGTGACTGGGCACCACAGTGGGGGGTTGGGGCTTACCGCGGCTGACGAATACCCATTGTATAATGGAAATAAAGGTTTATTATCATTACAATTTTAAATACAGATCTCACATGTAGTGTGTTCGTTATTAAACTAATTTAGTCAGTATTTTTGTAATTGTAATTATATTCATGAAGATTACCTAGAAAAAAAAATATCACTGTTTGTTTATATGCTAAAATAATTCTTGGCGTTTTCATCATGAAACTAACTGCAATGCAAGAAAAGCTTTTTATAATACGAGAGTCATGATAAATTCAAAATATTTGCATTGCTAGTTCGCACATTGAAAAATCACACGTGTGTTTTTCAACAATTTCGAAAGTATTTGCCATTTTTGAACATGATTTTTTTTCTCTATTTTAATAATCATGTTCAATATGTTTGGCCATTACAAAGTTTTAAAAGAGATAATGGAACTGATATTTTGACATTATTATTATTATTATTATTATTATTATTATTATTATTATTATTATTATTATTATTATTATTATAGTAATACGGGAATAGTAATAGTAGTAGTAATAGTAGTGATAACTTTTATAATAATAATAATAATAATAATAATAATAATTATAGTAGTAGTAGTAGTAGTAGTAGTAGTAGTAGTAGTAGTAAAAACTCACCGGGTAGTACACAGGTTCCTTGATATCCGGCTTGGCCATGACAGCCGTTGCTACCAGCAACACCACCATAATCTGGAATGAAAAGAAGAAGCAGCATTTGAAAATACTTACAGTATACATACTCTTATGTATGTGTATGTATAAATGTGTGCGTATATGAAATTTTGTTTCTATATATATATATATATATATATATATATATATATATATATATATATATATATATATAATGTATATATGTGTGTGTATGTATGTATGGATGTGTATATATATGTATGTATGTATATATGTATAGAAAATATAGAACAAATTGGAAAGTGGAAACTGCTATACACCTTAACGCTTTCGAATGTAATTAAACATCTTCAGTAAATTCACTCTGAAGATGAGCTATTAAACTCGAAAACATGTTATTGCCTTCATTTTCCACTTACTCATATACGGTATACTAGATTCACCGGCTTGTCCTGTAATTATGTTAATTTATGAAAGTATATTGTTCTATTTATTTAATTTTTAAGACTGCACTCGAAATGGATCAGCGAGAGACACATAATTTTGTATAACAAAAATTTAGAAACAAAATGTATGTCAGCTAGTGAACTGCTCGTGGCATTTACTGAAACAGTGTTTAACTCTGTCTCAGTGAATGCCATTAATCAAATTTGTCATGTCCATCACTAAGACATAGTGAATTCGACATAAAAGCTGGTGATGTCAGTTACTAAGACTTGGTTAACTCGTCACATAGTTTTTAAAGTCAATTTTGTTGGCTTAGTTAACTCAACCTGGTGATGTCAGGTACTAAGACTTGGTTAACTCGTTACAAGGATTTTAAAAGTCAATTTTGTTGGCTTAGTTAACTCGTCACAAATGTGATTGTTATTTACAAAGACTAAGTTAACTCAACAAGTTTCTTAATGTCATTTACTAAGACTCAAATAACTGGTTACAAATATGTTACTGTCATTTACTTCGACTTAACTCGTCACAACTTTGTTATTGTCAATTTCTAAGCCTTAGTTAACTCGTCACCAAAATATACTAAGCCTTAATTAACTCATCACAGATTTGTTAATATCAGTGATTGAAAATTGGTTAACTCGTCACAAAGTTGTTCCAATACCTTGAAGGACATGGCTCTTCTATGAGTGATGTAAACGGGAAGAGAGACCTAAAGGAAGTGATGATGTGTCTGTCTCATCACTTCATATTTATACTTTCCAGAATTGTACAAAAATAAAAGAAATGACATCAATAAGGGCCAAAGGAGAGGAGAGAATTATTTCATTCAATGTGGTTGCTTATTTCTGCGTGATGCTCAAAACACTTTCTTTCTCTTACTCTGATCTGTTTTATTGAGAAAAAATAATTGAACTGTTTACGTGTGTAATAGACTCTGGGCACTTGTGCGTGTATGTTGGATTGTCAAAGCACGTGATTTTTCCCAATTTGTGGAGCAGACATTTTTTTTTTTTTCAAATATTGGAAATGTTCGTTCATGGACTGTAAAGCTTCGAGTAGAGTCTCTTTGACTTGTTCACTTAAATTACTTCTATGATAACAATAAAATAAACGAAGAAATAGGGAAGTACAGAGATAAATAAACAAATAAATATGTAAATAGATAAATGCAATAATAACCTAAGCAGTTTTTGAAAGTTTTTCTCGCCCATTATCATATTAATTGCTCTCGTACTCCATGAAGTAAAAATATTTTTATCCAAAACACATAATTACACACATAATTTGTGTGTTGTGTGTGTATGTGTGTGGGTATTTTTTCTATTATTTTTCGTGTATCAGGTACACAAGTGTAAGAGTAGTGTTATGCATGTTTTTCAAAGTTTTTTTTACATTGTCATTAAAAATGTTTTTATATAAAATTACTACTCTTTCACATCCCACTTCCCCAGTATCTGAGCTACCATTATGCAGTATAAACGTCAGAAATAATAATAATAATAACAATAATAATATAATAATAATAATAATAATAATAATAATAATAATAATAATAATAATAATAATAATAATAATTGAGTGATTTGGTAAATTCCTAAGCTTAACTAATGATTGCACTTTCTTTCAATGTTTCCTTTACGCAATTTGGATATATATATATATATATATATATGATATATATATATATATATATATATATATATATATATATATATATATATATATATATATATATATATATATATGAGAGAGAGAGAGAGAGAGAGAGAGAGAGAGAGAGAGAGAGAGAGAGAGAGAGACAAACTTTATTTCCATTTCAATACAATGGGTATTCGTCAGCCAGGGCAAGCCCCAGCCCCCCACTGTGGTGTCCAACCACAGCAGTTCCTGCCAGTAAACAGCTTAAACTCTCGGTCTTGGACGGGAACCGATCTTTCGACCTCGTGAATGCGAAGCCAGCGCGTTACCACTGTACTAGCCAGCAGAGAGAGAGAGAGAGAGAGAGAGAGAGAGAGAGAGAGAGAGAGAGAGAGAGAGAGAGAGAGAGAGAGAGAGAGAGAGAGAGAATCTTTATTACGACTGTTTGTAAAAAAAATCATATATCTTCTTTTGAGTACGAATATTCTTTATATGTTTTTCCAAAAAGCTTTTATAAAATTAAGTTTCCAATCTCAGGTATGCTTTTCAGCCTGTCAGCGGGATTAATCTACCAATTTCATATCTAAATAAAATAACAATCCAGTAGAGATATTCACATTTTGCCACGCATTTTATCATATTTTATTTTTACGCGTTTCATATATATTATATATATATATATATATATATATATATATATATATATATATATATATATATATATATATATATATATATATATGTGTGTGTGTGTGTGTGGTGTGTGTGTGTGTGTGTGTGTGTGTGTGTGTGATTACCTAATTGTGATTACCTAATTGTGTTTACGGGAAAGAGCCCAAAGCTCGTATCTTCCCGTCTCCTGATCGGTTCCATTTTTAGACTTAGTGATACTTATCATACCTGTCCTTAAAACTATGGATTGAGATAGCATTAACTACCTCCTCGCTTAGCGAATTCCAATTATCAACTACTCTTACACTGAAAAAGTATTTCCTTACATCCTGCAAACAAGTTTTCTTCCGAAGCTTCAAACTATGACCTCTAGTTCTAGAGCCAGCCATATCGAAATATCGATCCCTATCCACTCTATCATAACCATGAAGGAATTTAAAGACTGTCACCATATCCCCCCTTACTCTTCTAGCTTCGAGTGATGGCAAGTCTAATTCCCTCAGCCTCTCATCATAACCGAGATTGCGTATTTCTGGCACCAGTTTCGTGGCATGTCTTTGAACTTTTTCAAGCTTAGCTATGTGCTTTTTCAAGTGCGGATTCCAAAAGGGGGCTGCATATTCGAGTTTTGGCCTCACATAGGTTACATAAATATTTCTGAACATTTCCTTGTCCATGTGCCTGAAGGCTACCCTTACGTTTGATAAGAATGCATATGCTGCCCTTACTACGCCATTTATATGTATTTCTGGAGACAAATCTGCCAGTATGTTTACTCCTAGATCTCTCTCATTTTCTGTCTCTTGAAGTTGTACTCCAGCCACCGAGTAGTCAAGCTTGTGTGTGTGTGTGTGTGTGTGTGTGTGTGTGTGTGTGTGTGTGTGTGTGTGTGTGTGTGTGTGTGTGTGTGTGTGTGTGTGTTTTTGTGTGTGTGTGTGTGTGTGTGTGTGTGTGTGTGTGTGTGTGTGTGTGTGTGTGTGTGTGTGTGATAACACTGAACTGTTACCTTACAGTCTAAAATGGTAGGAAAAAGCCCATTAACGAAAACAAATATTTGAAGTGCTTATTAATTTTGTGATCATACCTGAACACCTTCTCAAAGTACAATGCCAAAAGGGATTCAGCTAGCAAGCAAGACCATCTGAAATGAAGAAATAACTTGTCCCTTAAGGGAATTTAAAACGGATTAAGTGATATATATATATATATATATATATATATATATATATATATATATATATATATATAATATATATATGCACACACACACGTACACACACACATACACTTCATATTCTTTTTCATATCAAACTCAAAATGATTTATGCCTGAATGCATTTGGCATACCGCAGCTGATGGAAATATTCAGAGAATGCATTTACCTGCATATGAAAAATTCGAAAATATTTGGTCTTTTGATTCATAAAAAAATTTGCAAATATTTCTAAAAGTCAGTTTAGTATTATTTATCATTTTCGAAGAACATATGCAGGCAATAGTCAAAGGTAAGTGGAGAGTAAATTAGATCTTCCTGCATATGAAAAACAATAGAATTTTTTTTTTTTCATTTCAATCTTGATTTTGGCCTGAAATTCAAAAGTCACTTTGAAGTTTATATATATATATATATATATATATATATATATATATATATATATATATATATATATATATATATATATATTCGTATGCATGCACATGTCAAACGCAAGTTGACTGTAAATCTGCTTTGCTCTTATGATAGAAGTAATTTTTTTTAATTCATATATAATTTGGCATGAATATGATCAGTCATAGAGAAGTAAGAGTTTCAATAAATTTATCAAAAATATTATTAATTATTTTTGATGTACTTACGCGTACAGTAGTCAAACGAAAAATATCAGTAAAGGTACGTTTTCTTCGCTGCGATTATCTCTCAACGATGATCGTCAAACGATTGTCTAGAGCAGGGGTCGGCAACCTACGGCACGCGTGCCACACTTGGCACGCCAAGCAATTTCCAATGGCACTCTGCCGCATCACGTGTCAGTTCTCAAAATTTAACAAAGACTTCCTTGGGTCACAACATGTCATTTCCTTGATTCTTTCTACATTGTAGCAATTGAGGTAAGTATTACTGTATATATTACTATATACAATATATTGTATAACAGGTATATTGACCTTGAGTTGTATAAAAATACATATGTTGTTGGCACACTGAATGATTTAAAACCCTAAGTCGGCACATAGTTTGCAAAAGGTTGCCGACCCCTGGTCTAGAGCACTAATTCTTTGTTTTTGAATGGGGCTGTCGCTCGAAACAAAAACAGCCCCATTAAAAAACAAACTATTAGTGCTCTATAGGCAATCGTTTGACGACCATCGTTGATCCATTAACGACCATCGTTGAGCGGTAATCGCAACGAGCAAAACGTACGTTAAAGCTCCAGTAATTTCTATGGAAAAAATAAATACTGACACTTTTCGTCTTTTTTTTTTTTACGTAAAAGACAATTTTGACTCAAATTTCAATAGTCACACTAAATTTGAATTTTAATTAAATTTATTAATAAATTGTAACGTATATGTGAAATCAAACATCAAACGTAATGTAACATTAAAAATACAGTCGTCGTTTCATGATCAAAATAATTCGAAAAGTTGTCGGCTTTCGAGTTCATTTATAAATTTGACTTGAATTTCCTTAGTCACTGCAAAGTAAAAAAAAAATATCCATTAAATTTATTAAGTTTTAAAGTACACGTATATATGGACGTCACACTCGAACGTAAGTTACCTCCATATATATATATATATATATATATATATATATATATATATATATATATATATATATATATATATATATATATATATATATATATATATATATATATATATATATATATATATATATATAATCGAAAATGTTTAGTTTTTTCAATGTATGTAATTTTGTCATTAATTAAAATAAAATTAAAGTAATTAAAGTTTCATTTGACTTTATATCATATATGAAAAATTTACGTATTGATGACGTCCCTGAAAGTTGGTCAAAAGTTTAACAAAATCAACGATTTTATTTCCTTCATGACATCCAGGGAAATCTTCATGGAGGGACGCCCCTTCTGTTACTTGAAACATCCTTAGACAAATAGATTACATGGGTAAAATATTCATTATTTTATTCTTATTTTTCATAATATATGTCCTTGTGTTATTATATAAGCTTTTATTTTAGTCAGTAGTAGAATACGCTAGTCAGCGAGCGACTAACACTGCTTCGATCCTGCCGCGGGGCGTCAAAGAGGACATCCAGCCTTAATTCCCTAGCTCCAACGTGTCTGTGTTCACCCCTTTTCGAATGAGGCATAATTGCGGCACGTAGAGCTATGCATCCTTGTCTTATTTTATAAATTATTGTCACTGTTACATTTATAAATGAAATTATTTTTATACATATAAGATTTTATTGATCTTATATTAATAATGATAATCTCTTGTTTTATATGGTTATGAATTTATAAAAAAAAAAAAACATACCTTCATAACATATCTTTTATCTATTAATTAGATACTGTGATATTTACATTAAATATTAACTCTTCATATTTTTTTCTCTGTTTATAGGATAACCTTTCATGTTCTGAATTTTTCTTTAATTATAACCTACTTTAATGCCAAAGTTACCGAATTTAGTACATTTTTTTCTCACTCTTTGAAGCTGAACCACCTGATGTCCTTTGATCAGATAGCCAATCAGAGATGAGATATCATTAACTCCGCCCCTTCCCCTTGCCTCTCCACAGATGAGTGTTGTAATTTTTAGATTGGGGCGGGGTTAGAGCTTTTGTGTAAAAATGAGATTATTTGAGTATAATTACGGTATATTTATTGTAATAAAAATGCAAATGCATTATGTATCGTAATGGACATATTCTTTATGTTTTTTGTTTTTGTTTTATTCCTGATTTATTTTTGTGCTTTAAATATATATTGTGGATTTAACTTTTTATGTGTGCATATATATATATATATATATATATATATATATATATATATATATATATATATATATATATATATATATATGTGTGTGTGTGTGTGTGTGTGTGTGTGTGTGTGTGTGTGTGTGTGTGTGCATATATACTCTCACATACACACACAATATCATAAGTAAAACAAATAAACAAATAATAACTAAATCTTTATGTCTTTATGGGTGTTTGTGAGTGTACATGTTTGCATATTCTTTTGCTGTCTGCCCTTATGTTATAATCCACGCTGTGTGTATGTGTGTGTACGAGTGTATGTATATGAGTATGCGTGTTGCGTATTTATTGGATCATTCCCAGAATAGGCACCTGAATAACTCTGTCTCAGATGAACCAACCTCAGTCCTATATAACCACCTTTCAAGGAATAATATAAAGTCCTGCTAATCTAACCTAACCTAACCAAAGCTAAACATAAAACGCACATATATTTTGCCTCAATACCAGAGTAAGCGCCTAAAAATGACCTCAGGTGCCTATTCTCGAATTGATCTTTTATAT
>JAXCGZ010008697.1:20000-22500 GCA_037179515.1 Halocaridina rubra
CCTCACGTTGACCCATTTAGTCGACTTTTACGGCACGCAGGGGAACACGGACGAGGTATTCTTGTCTCCCATCAGTGGAGAAAGAGAGAAAAAGATGCAGAGTATGAGAGAGAGGGAACAATGGAAGACAGAACCCGCTTATGCATGCATGCATGTATCTGTATATGTATGTAAGTACCTACATATATACATACATGCATGCATGTATGTATATGTATGTATGTACGTACATACATTAGCATTTGGAATAGATTATTAGGTTAATTATTCATTGTATAATAAATTTTATAAGATGTTGACATATATTTTATTTCTTTTTCAGGTAAGTGAACCACGTAATGGAACTTGAAGATAACATCAGTAAGTAAGTGAATAAGTTAGTATACATGTAAGTATCTTTGCCTGCTTATCATTATATTAAATAAATTCTATTTCCATATTCCTTATAATTCCTACAAAACCTTTAATGACATAGAGTTAAAGGGTCAGATGATATTACAGCAGTATAGTCAAATCCATTTGTACAATTACAAATAAACAAAGAAAACAAACAGGTAATAAGGATACGTAATGGGGATTCAGATAGCTCAGTGGTTAAGCGCACAATCGGGAAGCAAATTCGGGTTCAAGCTCACCGCTAGACGTCAGTAAGGACATCCAGCATCAATACCCCAGCTCCAACCTGTCTTGGTCCACCTCCAATTGGTGCTTTGTACTATATGTTCTCATACATTGAAGAGACATTTTATTTTTTATTTCTATTTTATATTTCACTGTTTATGTTGTATTAGTAGTCACCATGGCTCAAGCGGTAGCGTCCGCGACTTTGAGGCGTCAGGTCGAGGGTTCGCGCCCTGTCACGATCTGTGGTTAGCAATGGAATGCACTCAGGGTACCGATTACATCTGCCAAAACAAGTCCTTTTCAAGAAGGCAACCGTCCTAGCCCTTTGTAGAAAAGGGAGTCCGTGACGTAAAACCGGAACTGTTTATGTTGTAATAGTAGGTTTGACATCGAATATATTTTAGGATGAAGTTATCTCGGGTGCCTGTTCTGGAACTGATCCTAAGAAGGAGAGTGCCTTGGCGTCTCTTGTGTGATCCATCCATATACCAAAGCCATATTCCCCCTTATAAGGAGGGTGGCTGAGTCAAAGACTATACTTTGACTTTTTGTGGGAATTAAATACAGAGAAGGGGATGCCCTGCCCCCTAGCTCCGCCCCATTTAGTCGACTTTTACGACACGCAGGGGAACACGGAGGAAGTATTCTTACCTATCGAGTACATAGTTTGATAGTTTAGGTTAGTGGTGGTTCCACTTTTGACGAACATAACTGCGCGTTCTAAAACGTGTCTTGTACAAATAGAGAAAGTATTTATCTTCTTCTCAGGCTCTTTTCTCATCTTCACATAGGGCCGCTATCTCTTTTTAACCTCTTGGAGACTAAATGAAAAAGTATATATATCCTTGCGTAAATATTTAGAGATATGTGAGTTTATTACTGTGTGTTTTTGCCTTATTATATTTACCAAATGGTCCTCACAGGAAAGAGCCTTATGCTCTTAACTCCCCGTCTCCTGGTCATTTTAATTTTTTTTCCTTTTGATCATATCTCTCCTTAAAACTGTTAGTGCATTTAGCATTCACTTTTTCCTCACTTAGCGAATTCCATTCTCAACTATTTTAAAACTGTGTGTATGTGTATACATAAGTATGTGTGTTTTGTGTATGTGTGTGTACGTGAATGCGTGCGTAAGCATTCTTAGATTTATCTAGAATCTCCTTAACCAATGTCATTAAGGTGTTTTGCCAAAAGTTCTGTAATTAATCTTTCAGCCTTATATAATATTAACAACTATATTTGTGTGTGTGATATGCGCTCTTTTTCTTTTTTTTAATTCATCGTTCTTGGGAATTAGTTGAATGTGTCTTTATCAATGTAATATGAAAATCTGAAGCACTGGGTAATATTTTATGCATAAAATAAAATAAAAAAAACTTTCATGGTCAGATATATTTTAACAATCATTATTTTGTTACCATAATTTCTGAGGTTTTTTTTTAGTATTATAAATTAAGAATTGCTATTATTATTTTTATTATTTTTATTATTATTATTATTATTATTATTATTATTATTATTATTATTATTATTATTATTAAGCACTTATCAACAATTATTGGGAAATTATACATTTTTTCACAATTCGTTATCTTAAATTTTATTCATATTTAATACAAGCATAGAAAACAGTACATAGAAAACAACAACAGGTGTACTTTATCTGTTCACATTGAGACATATTTTCAATTCATATGTTTTTTTATTTGCATGGTCATAATTTATATATATATATATATATATATATATATATATATATATATATATATATATATATATATATATATATATATATATATTTTATGTATGTATGTATATACGTTTTCATTTCATTATTTATTTATTTCATTACTTATATCTTATTTATGTCTTTCAT
>JAXCGZ010008698.1:0-25537 GCA_037179515.1 Halocaridina rubra
CTAGTTCATATATGAAGCAATTTTTATGTATCGAAAATGAACAGACCAAAAATATCACACTAATCGAAAAAGGCGGCAATACAGAGTCAGTGTTACCATAAAAACAGAAAACCAAAACAATGTACAGTTCGTTATGACAAAAAGAAGCAAAATTAAGGGATCACTTTACAACAACAACAAAATTATTAATAAATAAAGTTAAAATATATATATCAATTAATAAATAAATTAATATATAAATAAAGAAGACATATATCATACCACTACAACACTCCAAATAAAGAAAGAAAATACACTATGCCACTACAAGGCTAGGCTAAGTTTGTTTAGAATTTGAGCTTGGTCTTTAAACTGTAATTATAACCTAACATAACCTAACCTTTCTTTGCTGTTGATAAAAGGCAGGTCCCAATTCTTTAGGAGCTCCAAAACTTTTTAAGTATACAATTTAAAAAAAAAATCTCCCCCTTTCTCTTGAGCGACGACATATTCATCATCATTTTTTGAGAGAAAAATTATTCTTAATTTGAAAAATATATAAGGCAAAGTATTTTACACCAACGAAAGTGAGACAAATTTACAACAATACGAAGGGCATCAAGCCTTAATAACCTAGCTTCATCCTGTCTGTATCCACCCCCACTCGAATGGGGATTAATAGTAACATATAATACGGCAAACAACAAAATAAGACAAATGCAAGTGGAGGAGTGGCAATAAGTAACCTAAATTTGCTTAGCGTTTACAGCATTTACCTCTTCAAAAATATTTACATTTGCTTAATAATTACAAACTACGATTTCCTTGGTAATACTCAAATTAACTTTGGGTGGTGTTAGAGCTTTTCTTCCCTGATGATAGGGAGGAATTATTCTTCCCTTAAGTTCTCTGAAGGTCAGAAAACGATTTAAAGGACCACTACAGTTGGTAAGGAAGAAAAATATCCAAGCTGGCATCCCCTATCTGCTTTCCTAACCCTATTTTCCCATGTTTGCACTCTAATAACGTCATTTCACATAATTCTGTTATATTTCAAGCCAATGAACAGCTGACAGAGAAGACGAGAACGGACAGGGTATATTGTGAAACTAGTACCTGTATTTTGTAATGGTTATGGCCAATCTCCTGGCTCCAGTAAGATATGGTATATTGTTTGAAAGAAAGTTTATGAATAATAATTACAATTAGACTACGGCTCTGACATGAAAGCAAATTTGTGTCATTTCCAATAGAAATTGCTCTTCTTGGCAGTATGAAACTCATTCTTCATCACAATAACAATGAATGGAGATTCGAGTACCTCATTAAAAATACCAGAGCTTGAGCCAACTCCTCTTTATACCTCTTACAAGAGATATTAGTAGTAGTTTAAATACCAATATACGACTGAAATAACTAAAGTAATCATATAGAAGATGTTGGCAAGGGTTCAAAGACTTGAAAATTACTACTAAGCTAAAGGATCTATAAGCTATCTTGGTAAGAGTGAGAGTATCAAACTAAACCCTAATCAACCTACAAACTTAAGGACAAAGAGAACAATGTTCAAATTTAAAAGAAATCTTGGATAGGATTCAAGTAGTAAAATTTGAGAATTTCGAATAATCTATGTACCAAAATATGACCATAACTTGCAGTCTTGTTTGAAATCATATTGAGAGACTGAGTCTCAATATGCACTTTCACTGACAATTCAAAAAGAAGAAAGTACGATTATTCACCATACCACATAATTCACATTCATGTCTTTAAAGATTTAATGGGTTCAGTAATATGCCCAAGATGCTAAGTACTGACACCAGTTGTTGTAAGTGATTTTGTTTTTTAATGTGCCTGGCTAAGCTGCCCTGCTGATCCCATGGTTTCCCACAGAGCCCTCAGGGAGTATATGCTGTGTTTGTGGCATATGTGGTTGTGTGAGGTGCAATCTTCCATGATGTATATCCTGGGTTACTTTCAGTGTCAAGGAGTCTTCCAGAAATGATTGCTGAAGTAATTTCTCAGTGTAGAAAATTCATATCATTATGTATGCTGTATTGAGAGATAAGGTAATTGGCCTGGTGACCAAAGCCTCTTCCAAGTTCTCGTTCCCCATTAGGGGCATGGATTTGTTGGGGCAGTTTGGCCTCTTTGCTGCTCTTCTTCTTAGTTGCTTGGCCAGTATATACGTTACGTTGCCTTGATATCATATCATTGATGATATTGTAGGATCTTATTATACTTTATATAACCAAACTTATATCTTCAGCTTTTGTTTCAACATTGATATCCGACTTCACTTCCCAGTGAAGCAAGCAAAGAAACTAGAGGTAGATTGGTTCTTCAGAGTAAACAGTTACTTAAAATCTATAAAGGTCTAATCCGTCCCTGCTTAGAATACTGCTTACACATCTGGGGTGCTTCTTATACTTATCTCCTTGAATCTAAGGCAGTCAGACTCATTAATGACCCTTCTCTTACTTCTAATCTGGATTCTCTTTCTATTCGCTGTAAGGTATCATCCCTTCTCTTTTCTATCCCTACTACTTCCATCACTGCTCTGATGAGTTGGCGAGTTGCATCCCTCCCCCCTGCCGAGACTGCGTAACACTCGACAAGCGGCTTCTCTTCTCACAGGTACTTTGAGGAGATTTGTAGCTCGTGGATTGGTTGGTGCAGCGACTGCTTCTTCCCATCTACCTCCAGACTCTGGAACTCTCTTCCTCCTTCTGTCTTTCCTAATTCTTATAACCTATCTTCCATCAAAAAGCGGATCTATCATCATCTCAGGGCCTAATCCTCCATATCTCTAGGTCCTCAGTACTTTGACTATTCTTTCAGTCTGTCCTTTTCTTTTGTGTATCATTACCTCATCTCTGCCTTGTCCATAACCTTTTTCTTTTCCTTCATGTTAATATTTTCTCGTGCCCGGGCCATTATTGATGTGGGTAGTTGTTTGCCTGTCCCGGTGTAACCCTCATAAAAAAAAAAAAACCTGTTTCCTTGTCATTGTGTTCACATGAGCTTGTTTTCATATAGGTCTAGTCAGCTTTCAAACTCGCAAGAAATAAATAGCTGCAGAACTCTTTTTGTTATAAATATATGATTAAAAATGGCAACTGTTATAGTCACATCAGTGCAGTGCAAAGGTTGGTGGAGCTATGATACATCAGTCATATAAAAAGGCCATTTTAGTTAAGTCTATTGTAAAAAAGACTTGGACCCTGGTAGAGCAATGATTAGAGCATAATACTCAGAAAGTGACAGACCCGTGATTAAGCCCATCACGGGGCATTAGGAGGGCAATCAGCATTAAATACTCAACATCAACCAGTCTGTGTTCACCCCAAAAATGGGGACTGATAGCGACGTATTAAACAGCAAATAACATATTGTTAAATATGAGCTTTAATATTGTTGGATATCATATAATTGAGGCGAAAGAAAAACAATTCTCAAGATGACTTTTATTACAATATCCGAATATGAGAGGTCTGTCTATAGCATACTTGGGAGGTATGCGATATATATAATCACAACAACCAAGTCTCTTGGAAGGATCAAAATTAAAGCAATTTACATATTTTTCATCAAATATGTCTTTAGTTTCAACTAAATCAGCATAGAATTGAACAACCTCATGTTTTGAGGTTTGCTGGATCAATATTATCTATATTAGGCTTTTGGTCAACTAAATTAGATTGCTGCATCTGCTGGGAAGATGTTGGATGAGTTAAGTACTCACCGGGAGTTGCGGTGAGACTCTGTCTTTGATTCATGAATGTATTTTGGGTCTGGATGACTTTATCACCAGTGCTAAGATCATAAAGATGGGTGTGTTCTATTTTACCGTGTGTCAGCTGGAATTCCTCGCCGGAGGAACCCACTTTCTCTCCTGGATTAAGACTATATGCTTCGTGGCTGGTAGAAGCTTTTGATTCCGATGCAAGAATGTCACCAGCAATGACCTCTACGTTTTCGTTTGGCTGGTCAGAGGTTTCAGTGCTTGCACTGCTTTCGCTTATATGAACAGGATTAGAGAATACAGTGGATATACCATCGATCGTAATAACATAAGAGTTGTATCCATTAATGTTGCCATCACTACCTTCATGCTCAGGATTTGTTTGAACCTGAAATATGATGTACAAAATTACAAAAGCGCAGTTAATACCTGTGCAAATGATGTTTGAAGCACACTGTATAACAGTATTGTTCATTTGTACTATATAAGAGTGTTCAAGACTGAAAAATTTGCTAACTCAGAAGCAAAAATTAGAACATCTCACACTCACTGCATTCTGAGTGCCTATGCTCGTCACTTCATGAGCAGAAGAGAGCGACGAAACAGTAGAAAAAGCAGCGACTTCCGCAGACGTTCCGTCAGACAATTTCTCAGATTTGGGTGGCTGTTTTATATTCAACAAAGCTTCATCCTAGAAAATTACAGCATTCAATAAGGATACCAATATTTTCAATCCAAGCAGAAAATATATTTCCATGATTTCTGTGTTTGCATATATAAGGCCTTAGAAATGCAAAAAGCAAATTCATATGCAAGCTAAGTACCTGTACTACAACGCTAAAGACATCTGGTTCCAATTTCGCTGTTATAGTTTGCGCCATTTTGTGTTTCTGGTGTTGACGCATATGACATCTGTGAAAATGTAATGATGGTGAGTTAAAATAAAGAGATTATTAATATTTGTACTTATCAATAACCAACGGCAAGTCCTTAACGATAAGATCGGTCGAATTTTATATTACATCTTTATCACACACGAACAGCACAAAGATGTGTTCACTACATATCACATACTGCAATTTAGCGGAAAGAGACATATAAGAGACAGCCCAAAATGTACTAGGTATTCAAATTATATATATACTTTTAAAAATTCTGAATTGTACAGGTGTATGCCCTCATATCTACAACACCTCCAGAAAAAATAAATTCAAAAAACTAATATGAAGTGTAAAGGCCTGAGTTCTCACATTTACAATATCTCTGGATGCAGTTCCCAAACTCTGAGGATATAATGGGGGGTAGGCTAAAGCACTAGCTGTAAGTGTTAATATTATGTTTCTAGTCCTAAGAACATGCATCTAGTAATGGAAAATGTTCAGTAAAGTATAAATTGTAATTTTTTATTCATAAACATTTAAAATAAAGAAATGTGTTTATTGCCATGTTAAATAAATAAGACAAACACAAAGGAGTGCAGCTCGTTAGCAATTTTTAAAGTGAATTTTTCTGCACCTTGCTTATGACTGTAAGGATGGTGCCTTACCTTCACAGCATCAAGGTGATACTGCATTTACATGCCTATTTTTATAAAAACTATAAATATAATAGATACAATGGCCAAGTCAGAGCACACACATTCATAATAAGCAAATATACTTCGACCACTCCTATTATTGGCTCCTGTGAATAAAAGGCTGCTACAATTCCCCTTCATCACCCTGCTAGGTTTACCCACAGGGTAAGCAAGCAAGTATTTTCTGCTTTGGGGTCCAACAACCACAGCTGGTTTACCCTAACAACTACATCTCGTGGCAACCCTTCCCCACATCCACCTGTCCCAGTTTACTGCATTAACAGGTGCAATATATGCGTGTTTTTAACGTGAAAATTGTAGTGCGTATGACCCAACTACCCTATAAGCCTAACATGAAATTGGATATGACAAACTGGAAATCTATGAGCATAGGAATACAGTGATCCTTCGTTTATCGCGAGGGTTAGGTTCCGGGACCCGTCGCGATAGAGGAATTTTCGCGAAGTAGGATCACCCTATATGTACATAGGTATTTTACATTTATTTTTACGTTTACACTGCATAAACTGTATAAACCCTCCCTGTACTGTTAACAAACTACCCTTTACTTCATAAATAACAGCATGCAAGCGTAAATTTATATGAAAGTGATAGATAAACTTACTGTGAATGAGGTGGTAATGACATGACATACTCATGTACATAAGTATTTTACAATTATTTTTACGTTTACACTGTATAAAGTGTATAAACCCTCCCTGCACTGTTAAAAAACCACCCTTTACTTTATAAATAACAGCATGCAACGTAAATTTATATGTACGTGAGAGGTAAACTTACTGTGAATGAGGTGGTAATGACATTTGTAGACTCCAGAGGAAATTATTCCGCAGCCAATAACAGCTTTACGACTGTTATTCATTGAGGCCAAAATAGCGGCCGACATTCATGAACCTTTTTCCTTCTTTCTGCATATCATAGAGTCTCACCTTATCTGTTATGGTTAACATCTTCCTTTGCCGCTTAGGCTCACTACCAGAAGCCTTAGAAAATGAAGGATGTTTGAGAGGAATTGCAAAGGTTGAAATACGCGAGTAAAAAAATCACAAGCAAAACGTATTAATAAGCACAACGTGAACGGCGCACACGTGAGTTAGACTGAACGAGTGAGGCGAGACATTGGAAGATGGTGGGAGGGCCAAACTTCAATGAAGAAGCCAATCAGACTCCAAGATACAGAACATACAGAAAAACAATTCTGTGATTCGTCGTCTCTCACTCTTTCAGCCAATAGTATTCCATGAACTATCTCACGTAGGTGCGAGCCTTTGCGTTTTCCGAAACGCTGATACCAGTATCGTATTTTACATGGTGCAATACTGTTAAGTCTATTTTGTACTGTTTTATTATTCTTAGGCTAAGAAATAGGTTTTTTTATCAATGAAATCATGAAACTACTGGAAATTTTAATATATGCCAGCTCACGTAGGTGCGACCCCAATACATTGTACGCTATCGGACAGTATTTCACATGATGCAATACTGTGAGTTATATATCTAAATTTATGTTTTTTACTATTTTTTACTGTTTTATTACTCTTAGGCTAGGAAATACTTGTTTTATCAATAAAATAATGAAAATTTCAATATGTACTAGCTCACGTAGGTGCGACCCTTTTCGTTTTCCGAAACGCTGATACCGGTATCGTATTTTACATGGTGTAATACTGTTAGTATTTATGTTTTTTACTATTTTTTACGAGTTTCATTATTCTTAGGCTAAGAAATACGTTTTTTTATCAATAAAATCATGAAACTACTGGAAATTTTAATATATGCTAGCTCACGTAGGCGCGACCCTTTGCGTTTTCCGAAACGCTGATACCGGTATCGTACTTTCTATGGAGCAGAGTTACATGTTCAAATTTATGTTTTTTTTACTATTTCTTACTGTTTTATTATTCGTAGGCTGGGAAATAATTTTTTTTTTATCAATAAAATAATGAAAAAATTTTTTTCAATAAAAAAATGAAAATACTGAAAATTTTAATTTTTTTAATATTTTAATATTTTTGCATATACCCACAAAAAAAAAATATTGCCAAAAAAAATCGCGATACAGTGAATTCGCGAGAGAAGAATCGCGATAGAGCGAAGGATAACTGTATTTAATAATTACAGAGATTTAGAGTGTACGTTTATTTTCAGGCACCATAACTTTTCATCAGCTAGATATAAAGTATTTTATACCAAAAGCGTATTTCAATATGGACATCTCACCTAGCAATATCAGTGTTTGAAATAGACGACAGCTGATAATGGAGCATTG
Organism: Halocaridina rubra; assembly: GCA_037179515.1. NCBI lineage: Eukaryota > Metazoa > Arthropoda > Malacostraca > Decapoda > Atyidae > Halocaridina > Halocaridina rubra. The sequence goes on from JAXCGZ010008698.1 coordinate 7,591, forward strand.
TGACTCTTGATAGTAGAATATAGTATAAAATAAACTCATGAGGCATACTATATTTTCAGCCCTCTCAAAATATGATAAGTTCCGGTTTTACGTCACGGACTCCCTTTTCAACCAAGGGCTAGGACGGTTGCCTTCTTGCGAAGGACTTGTTTTGGTAGATGTAATCCTTACCCTGAGTGCATGCCCTTGCGAACCTCAGACCGTGACGGGGCGCGAACCCTCGACCTGACGCCTCAGAGTCGCGGACGCTACCGGTTGAGCCACGGCGACTACTCCCTCCCAAAATATGATAAATATCATAACTTCAGTTCACAGTAGGTAAAAATTTCACAATGAACAGATATCACTATATCTCTCTTTCTATATGTAAACATGAATATACTTCATGCACAATACAGTCATACTATACAGAAACACACATATGTGTACAATCGTTTTCCTTATGTCAGTCATCTACACCTCCACCATGACAACCATCAGTCAATAGGCATATAAGACAGTTCCCCACAGACACAGAATGTGTACCTTTCACAAACTATCAGATGAAACACTTCATCTACTACCACAAGTACTCATCCGTCAGTGGCCTAGACAGTACAAGCAACATACACCTAAGTCACTTAATGACTACACACAGCTGTATTGCAGCCTCCAGACATCCATCTTCTAAATCATCCTTTCCTGTGAGGTCAGAATTCACCTGATCAGGCTACGCTGTTGGTACCACCAAGCTCCTCTGAGCTATCAGCTGTAACACGTCACCTCAATCTATCAATACATTATGGGAGATTGTAAGATACACAACCAAATATGCCAACAACACATCTTACACTCCTTAAAAGCTCTGTGGAAAAGCCCGGTGTCGACTGTGGCCTTCCTTAGGGATTTGGGACTGTTTGGCCAGGGAGTTTAGGGAGAGCCAGTAACAATAATGACATGCATTTCAGATGCACCTGCATAAAGGAAAATACATGTACATATATTTTCCCCCCTCAACTTTAAATCCATATAACTGTATTATTACTGCTAAAGAGATTACTTTATAACATTCACAGTATATGCAAGTATCAGCACCGTGTTGCCCACGATTGAGCCCATCATGGGGCATTACGAAGGGCACCCAAACTTGAATGCCCCAGCTCTAACCAGGCTGTGTCCACCCCATTATGGGGAATAATAGCAACATATAAAACATAAAAAAAAATTTTTTTAATATCAACACCAGTAACTAAGTGCAAAAAAATTTGCCATTCATCATTCTATAACAGCATTAATGATATGCAAGGCTTAGAGGCTAGACAAAGGAAGGAGCCAAACTCCCGAAAGCAAACGTATTAATATCACTTGAAACCTGTGTATGAAACTCTTGGTTGATTAGCAACTTTTCTCTAAAGATATTGAACAAATTAAAATACATCTTCCAAACCAATAGTCTATAAATGTCATGCAGCCTTAACATAAGACCACCAAAATGGACGCATGGGTAGAACATCTGTTCCTTTTTGGTATGAATATTCTTTTATGCTACAATCGGGGAAGTGTGGAAAATACAGATTTTACTAACGAAATACACGGAATGAAACAGATGAATAGGAAATTATAAAATAAATGCAAAGAATAAACAAATAAAAAGGAAAATACAAGCTTGGCACTGAATACAGAGTACAATTTAGGGAAAATAACAGTCACCCGCCTTTGACAATATATGAGTGACTTTGTAAAGCAAGGAGAATCCATTTACTACTCTAGCTAAATTCTGTCGTCACTTGAATTGATATAAAATGAAAATAGACATTAAAGTATTGTATAAGCCGAAATCATTACACAGATCTACCTAGATGCTGACACTCTACTATAGTTTTTACTTTATCTTGCAAAGAGATTTCAAAGCAAAGCATGTCACTTAGAAATGCCCTTGAAATTATCCCTATACATATATTCTTGAGCCCTTAAGTACATTACTTTATGGCACTTTCCTCTATTCAATACAGTGTACAGAAACACATTTATTCCTATATATTCTTGAGTCCTTAAATCAATTATTTAATTTCTCTTTCTAGTATTCAGTTTAAAAAAAAAAAAAAAAAACAATAACAACAACAACAACTCCAAAAGCTGTCCTACCCAATTGCTTACAATATCTAACGCACTTACCTTTTTTGTGTTTCGAAACTTTAAATATCAGTCTTTTCTCTTTCATTCCATTCGTAATTAATGCAGGTAATCCTAATCTATCTCCAACTAATAATTTTACAGCCAAAACAGGCATACCAAGAGTAACTAAAAATTAACTAAAAATACTAGATGACTAGCTCCCAATAACAGTCTAATAAACCCCACTCAAAGGAATTCACGTGGCAGTAAGAACCCAAATGTTATTAAAAAAAAAAAAGTACAGTCCTACATCTATGCAATAAAACATTTTGCAAAAGTAAATGATAAAGCCATGAATGAATTTACTGTTTAACTAATAAAAGCTTCAAGCTAAAACAAGCAGCTAAAGCTACAAATTATTTAGTCTTACCTCCATGAATCTTCTCTCACAAAGCCACTTCCACATTCACTGCATTTGAATCTGCGATAGCACGCCGGCCTACTCGTCCTCCGATTGCCAGGACTGGCACCTCCTACACTTCTACCTCTGCCCCCTGAGATGCAGTTACCCCTCTTACGATTAACTGTGTCACAACCATGCTTGTTTCGTACATGGTATCTCAAACTACCTATAAAAACAAGGACTTTATTCAACTCTTTATTAAGGGTACTTCAAAACTAGCTGTGTTTTTACATTTATACATAAATCCAAAATCAATTAAACAATTTTCAAATACTGATTTTGCATGTCCCATTTCTGTCAATGAAAACTTTTGGATAATATGAGTTTTCAAGTACTTTTTATTGAAAAGTCTTATCTATGTGTTTTCACTCAAGGCAACTATTATCAACAATATAGTACATTAAAACGGATTTTAGAACTCAACAATATGACCCTAAAACTAGGTGGTACTTTCCTCTAGTGTAATAGTGTTAAGTACAAAATGTGATCACCACAACACAAATAATTTAAGTTTCAATTGCACTCTGATGAGACAAATACATTTATACATATACTTTGTAATATTATATGTGGAATAACGTACTGCCCACGTTTAGTAAAGAATATAATGTATTATTTTCATATCCTCATAATTTTGTTTGACATAAGCTAATAACCTTTATAGTAACTTACAAGGCAGAGGGCAATACATATAATTTATATGCACATCCTTACCCATTCTATCAACTATTATGTGGGAAAGAAAAAAATTCAGAAAAGGATTGCTATGCATTGATGATACAATCAAGAGGTTCCCACCATTGGGGGGCAAGAATAACTCCTCCATGTTCCCCTGCATGTTGTAAAAGTCAACTGAATGAAAAATGCGAGGGGACTAGGAATCCTCTCCTTTTTATTTTCCTCCCATAAAGAGTTAAGTCTCTTTTCATTTTGCTCTTGCAATATGTAGGTAATAGAATTGCTAAAATCTCTCTCTGTCATCACCATAAATAAATAATATTCATAGTATTTACTGTATATATTCAATGGTTAGCACTACATACCTGTTGTTTTACACGTAAAGGCGCAGTATCGACATTGGAATGGCTTTTCTTGAGAATGGATGAGCATATGCTGTCTTAAACTAGTAGTACTGGTACTCACATGTTCGCACAATTCACACTGAAGCAAGACATCTGTTTGGAAATTGTGAGTAAGTCATTCACAAGCCTTAGTAATCAAAAACTCAATGAAAATATGAATAAGCAAATCAACAGTTTATCAAGAATTGATATTCATTAAAGCTAGAATTAATAGAGGTCCTCGCTCGCTAAGGAGGGGTCAAAAATACTTTCACCATGTTCTCTTATGTGTAGTAAAAGTCAGTTAAATGGGGCAGAGCAAGGAGACTAGGAATCCCCTCATTTGCATTTTCTTCTACAATAAGCAAAGTTTCTTACTCTGACTCAGTCACCCTTTCATAAGAGGGTTTATGGCCTTTTCATAGAGACTATAAAGATAGCTATTAATTGACAGAAGATAGAGAAAATATGTAGGCACAATACCTTCAACTATCAAAGGCCACATTCAAAATTAGCTAGCAGGATTGCCACAGCTGTAATAAAATTACTGCAATGGCAATTCCATTATACCTTACCCATTCTAACCTCATAAAGCAAGCTATCAGTTGCTTTGTAGTAAATCAATGATTTAACAGGTTAGGACTTGCCAAAACAGCCAAATTCTTAAACTATATACAAGCCATTTTTACCCTCATAAGGGGAGTGGCTAGGTCAAGGCAAAATACTCTGACTCTTTGGGAAAATACAGAGGTAGGGATTCCCAGTTCCCTCACTCTGCCTCATTTAGTTGACTCTTACGACACACAGGGGAACACGGAGGAAGTATTCTAGCCCCCCCCCCTCACTCAGGGGTAAAATTCTTAATATCATAAAATAACAAACGAATGAGCAGTAGAGCTTCATTATGCCCTGCCCATCCTCACCACTGGTATTAGTCATTTGGTAACACTGCAGCTTGAAAAATAATCCACAGAAGGAGTTATCTTTTACAACTTGCAAGGAATATTAGAGAACAGGAGAATGCTGCGGGCTGTAGTATTCCTGTGGCTAAAGCACTCGATTTGGTAAGTGATGGATCCAATATGGACCCTACCGAAGGGTGTTAGGAAGGGCATCTAGCCTTTCTTCCCCAGTTCTAACCTGTCTGTCCATCATCACTCGAATGGGGATTAATAGTGACAAGTAAAACAGCGGTCAGTACAGAATGCTGATGTTGATCCTTTTTTTCCTAAATAAGATGACAAAGTAAGAAGAAGCTAGCAAAGTGGGCATGCCTGCAATAAAAGACTGGAGGGAGTTAGGCTTAACCAGACCCCTGCCCATCCTTGCCTTTGATGTAAATTGTTTTCCAAGAAAAAATGGAGAGAGAGAGAGAGACGAATTAATCACAAATTTCCCCAGACAAGCAGGACATATGTGTGGAATTTCTTTTCCTGTACCAAAGAGTGCTTCTATCAATCTAAATACATATACATGGGTCACATCCTTGTAAGGGAGGTGGCCGAGTAAAAGCGCATACACACACTCAACAGAAGCTAATATACCATGATCACTCCTCACTTTTTTCATCAACTTACTTGAGTGGAATTTTTCATGTTCTTTCAGTTGCCTCCGACTGTTTCCTTGGAATTCACATTTCAGACAACCGAATTTTGCACCTTGGAAGTGATTCAATCTAATATGGACTGTTAAATTAGCTAGAAAGAAATAGAAAATGTGATACAATAATCTTCACATGGTCTTTTAAAAACAAATACCTGTCTGTCTCCACCCCTATTTGGATGTACCAAAATATGTTGACACATGATAAAAATAGAAATTCTATTTATATGTATCAAATACAGTGTATCATGCTATGTGAACTCATATAATTTTTATACATAATCTCAAGACTAAAACGACAGGAATCTTACATTTTATTGCACTTGCATAATCGCAGTCTTCGCACTTGTAGGGCTTAATTCCGGTATGTAAACGCTCATGTCTACGAAGATCGGAGCTTGTCTTAAATGCAGCTGAACAATTTTCCACCATGCACTGAAATGGCGTATCCCCTACAAAATATAGACAGAAGAACCGTTTGGTTTAGGGGACCACAGTAGCCGAGGGGTTAATATATGTGACTTAGGAGTCGACAGATCCGTGATCAAGCCCACCATGGGGTGCTAGAAAGGGGTTCCAAACTTAAATCCCGAGCCCCACACTGTCTGTGTGCACCCCCATAATGGGACCAATGGTGACAAATAAAACGAGGTTATTTACATTTGTATTGTATACACCATATAACTTAGGATTACAGAATAATTCAAGCAAAAGAAACCAGTATTAAAACTAGTTTGATTCCTTCACAAGCATCCCTTGCAATATATACAGTATTACAAAAATAATAATATGTTCTGGATTGAGGGATGTTATGGCTATGAGTTATTTTGATATACAGTATAGCATATTCATAGATTTATCTTTAAAGTGATGCCCTATAAAGCATGCAGGTGGCCACAACTCTTAAGGAACTGCAGTAGTAATACTTTAAATATTTACCCATTCCTAACCCAGGACTTTTACGGAGGGGAACTAGGGACGAACTGTCAGCACCCATTCCCCTTTGGACAGTCTTCTCTAACTACCACAAACAGGGAATACAATGTGCAGTTGTAATTATTCTCACCATGAGCCCTTTCCCATCCCATCGCCTCCTATGACATATTGGGAATAAGTGAGAATCTTTTTTTCTCAACTGCCAAGAATTTGATAACTTACTTTATATATACTGTATAATCTTTTTTAATACTTCAGTTATCAAACAAACTAATATATCCTAATGAGGTCAAAAGGGTGTGCACAAATGTAGCAAAAGGAACTTATGTAGCCAGGCTTAAAATGGTCTCCCTACCCTTGCCTCGTCTGCAGTCGTTCTGTGCCCAGATAAAATCTCTCTAAGTCCTTCCTTTCATCGTCAAGCATTTAGACGCAATGAAAAATTAAGGGAGGAAGGAAGTGTCAGTCTTCCACTCCCATACACCTTTACACAGCTCTTATGCAGGGAATACATGCATGAAACTATTTTTTTTCCACCTCCATTCTACCCAATGTTAAAGCTTCTATACTTACCCGTGTGAGTTCTAAGATGAACTGTTAACTGAGAACTGTCTTTGGCACTATACGTACACAACTGGCACCTGCAATATAATGTACTGCATGATTATACACTTCTCATAACATTCAATAATAATAGTCAATAGCCAATGTTCCGGTTTTACGTCACGGACTCCCTTATCAACCAAGGGCTAGGACGGTTGCCTTCTTGCGAAGGACTTGTTTTGGCAGATGTAATCCTTACGCTGAGTGCATGCCTTTGCTAACCTCAGACCGTGACGGGGCGCGAACCCTCGACCTGACGCCTCAGAGTCGGAGACGCTACCGACTGAGCCACGGCGACTACAACATTCAATAATAATAGTATAATGGCAAAAATATTGAGTACCATACACCACGTCTAGATACCTTTATGGAATTCTGAGGTATTTAGCCCATGCTCCCCAATTTGATTAAAGTTTCAGCAAAAAACTGAACTAAACTATAGTTCCTAAATATATATCTCCAGTTATTAATAGGAATGATAATTTGCCAATAGTACAGAGTAAAATATAGTAAGGGAATAGTGGGACTGGTTTATACAATATTTACAAATAGTAAAATGATAACAGTGTAAATAAATGAATACAGTGTTTAGAAGTATGAAAGGCATGCAAGTATTATATGAAAATAGTCTATGCTCCCCACTTCCAGTACCTACACACAAAGTAGTGTATTGTTAATTGAAAACACATATATAACATCAAATCTGACCCTAAAATTAAAAGCTTATCTTATAGAAAATAAAAAACTCGGCCTCCTATTATTAATCACGAGTAACCTATGGCATACTATGACATCAGGTTTAAAGATCATATACTGTATGGGTCAAATTAGTCTAAAGTCATTTAAGTCAGGGAGGTCCAGGTCAGGTTTATAATTTTTGAAGTATATTTAAAGCTTACTAGATGAAGACAAAGGAAGACAACTTACCTATATGGACGCTCATCAGTATGCGACCTCATGTGCTTCCTTAAACTTCCAGAGTCAATAGCTCTATACTGACAGCCTTGCTCTCGACACCAGTAAGGCCTCACATTTGTATGAATTCTGGTGTGGACTTTTAGTTTATCACTCCTTGCAAAACATGAGCCGCATTCCTCACACCGGAAAGGTTTCTCACCTGTTTGTTTGAATAGTACTTGAGGCACTCAGTAGTATACTGGTCTAAGCGTGTGAGTGAAAGGAAATTGCTAGTGAAGGTGGGAAAGAGTATGTTTTTGAGATATACAATAAATGTTATTGATGTATTGAATTTGAGAGGGAATGGTTAGATGCCTGAGTAAATGGAGATATTTTAGGGTTACTACAAAATACCAGAAAACACACAAAGTTTTGCAACTTTATAACTTTGATATCTCGGTTGCCGCTCATTTTATTTTGATGCTTTTCGATCCTTTTGTAGGCTGTGTTTTAGCCCGTTCTTACTTCACATAAGTTGAAGGAAGGTTTATCTACATGTTAGTGTCTGGAAGTGCTCGGAAACCATTCTGGCAAATAGCCCAGCCCGGTATAATACTAAGTGACTCGTATGCAGGAGACTGTAGTTGTTCTGGTTTTGCATCACGGACTCCCTTTTCTACTAAGGGCTAGGAAGGTTGCCTTCTTGCGAAGGACTTGATTTGGCAGATGTAATCGTTACCCTGAGTGCATGCCCTTGCTAACCTCAGACTGTGACGGGGCGCAAACCCTCGACCTGACGCCTCAGAGTCGCGGACGCTACCGCTTGAGCCATGGTGACTACCATGTAACGCTAAGTATTATGGATGCTATTATGAGTATTTATATATTTTCATTGACATGCCCTATACTGATTCGCCAGCAGAGTGGCCACAACTGCAGCAAATGAATTATTGCAGTATACAACAGAAACTACAAACTATGACCCCATATCCCTACAATATGAAGATATTAAGGTAGTATGATATAAAAGCTAAATTTAAAGTACAGACAATTATATGCATTAAGTAGTTACAAATAAGTGTGCCGTGCAATGGCATTACACTACGAGTTGTCTAAATTAATCTCTTAATTGACTATGAAATGATATACTGCACTTATATATATAGCTTCATGGAAAGTGGCCAATATGTAAGATTCATAGATTATAACAAAACTCATGAAATTATTATTAATGGACATAAAATCTGCAAGTAAAAAAGAGAACTTTGGAATCATATAATCAAATAAATTGAAATAATACTGACGTTATTGCGTTATACAAAGGTTATGATACAATAACTTCATTAAAATAATTCTATATATTGTAAATAAAGATAGTTAAAACAGAAAAAGTCTTACCAGTATGTTTCCGGATATGTCTGTTAAGATCTTTGTTGTGTGTTGTCGTAAAATTACACCCTTTTACAGGACAAGCCTTATCTTTGTGAAGAGTTCTACGTACAGGCTGCATGCCATCGTTAACAGACATCATCTGGAAAGGGGGAATTAAATTTGTTGTCTCTTACCACCCGATAACATGAAATTAATTTCATATTACCCTCATACTTAAGCTAACCTCCCCTGTCTCTACTAATACTTTACCCTCACTCTTAGATAGTGAAAGACGTTTACTGTATCCACTCATATATTTCTCTACCACTAATATTCTTTTACTCTAGTAGTGTAAAACTACCTTATTGCATCTTTTATTTATATCTCTTCCATTCCTACTCCATTATTCTAATGGAATTATGTCTATTGCATTTAGTTATTGCTTTCACTCCCATGATTATTCCTTTACTTTTAAGACTATGAACCTACCTCATTGCATTCAACATGTCACATTTCTTCTAATACATTTACTTTATCAATATGCAGTCTTCAAGGCAAGAAGAAAATAGTACGAAATTTAATTCACACTTCAAGAGAAATAAAGAAGCAATAGGTGTTCAAAATGTTCACCCTCCATCATGCATCATCAAAAGCCAGAATAAAGGGGAATTCTCTTATTGTATCAAGTCATTCATCTTTTCTTTTACTATGAATATGATGACTTTAATTTATCACTCGTTAAAATTTTCTAAAACTTCACAAATTTAAAATTTAGTGTTCCAAAAGATCATGCCTTTCGAAACCTGTTTGTATACACCCCCATTCGAATGGGGCCCAATAGTGTCACATAAAAATGGCAAAGGAAAAAAATTAAATATATGAAAAACAAAATACAGACACTCCTCAACTTACGCACGAGTTAGGTTCCAGAAGTCTGTGCGTTAGTAGAATTGTTCGTAAATTGTGCTTAGGTATAAAAAGTACTGTACAGTACATACATATGCAGTTTCGTACAGTACTTAGGCTAAAGACACTTAACTACTACATAAGTCATAAAGTATACATTATTAATAAATTTTAATACAGTAATAATGATGTAATAATACAGTACGTACAGTAATACATACATTAATACATGGGTAGATAATGGGTAGGTGTATGTTCGTATCTGTGAATGTTTGTAACGCAGTTGTTCATAACTAGGGGAACTTCTGCATTAAATTTTCAAGCAGGTCTCTTGGGGAAAAAGTAATTCTTACAAATTTTCATACTAAATATCATATACATTCAAGCGCGATCATTTCAGTATTATGAACACATTGGTATTACTAACAAAAAATCAGCTTCACTACAAGTATATTGGTAGATAATTCCACTAGGAAGAAAAATAAAAAATTTGGATAAATGGATTGGAAAGAGGAACAAAGACTTTGGGTATCTTCACTGAAAGAGAAATAAAGAATTTGGGTAACTGCATTGGAAAGAGAAATATATTGGATAATTGCAAAGTAAAGAGAAATGCAGTAAATAATTTGGAAAACTGCATTAGTAAGAGACGTAAAGAAACTGGAAAACTGCATTGGAAAGAGTAATAAAAAATATGTTTCAGTGCAAAGCAGTAACTGGCAGAAGAGGTTAGGATGAATAACATATGATGAAGTCCCAACAGCCTCCCCTTTTTGTTCAGTTGAGGTCACTCTACTAACGACAGTGGAATGTAACATCACACTGGAAGAAATATGCACTGCATACAATCGAAAAGTGATACAGGTAATAAAATTTAGAACAGCAAAAGAAAAAGTTTAAGAACCACAAATATAACTTTCTGTACCTTAGCTCCAACCATATTAGGTTTTGTATCCATAGCCAATGCACTATTTTGTTCTTCACCCACGTCTTTCTTGATAAGGCCTCGGGGCACAAGAGAAGAAGTTGGCATATTTGGGTACGTTGTAATCTGCAAAACAAAACAAAAATAACTTGATATATTGTGGTCATATAAGGTCGCATTTACTTTAAATAAGATGCCAAATCAAGTTCAAATCAGTAATGTAGTCATACTAAGTTTCATTACTATTTCAATTGGGTAAAAGTGATGCTTCTATCCTTTGAGGACTCAACAGCGGGGAAACTACCTAGAAAAATGAAGATGTAGATATGCAAGATTTGTGACATATGTCATTCAGATAAGGTAGGATCATTTGCTAAAAACAAATCTATCATTTAATCATAGTATATTCCAAAGAGGTCGAAAATGCTTAATATTGAAAAGAGAAGTGCCTAGGTCTTTAAGGCTTAGTACACAATCTGAATTAAAGGTACCATGACAATGCAGAGGATGGAGCGCTCAACTCAGTAATTAAAAATTCCGTATTTGAGCCCACCGTGGGGCATTAGCACGGGCATGCAGCCTTAACTACCCAGCTCCAATCTGTCCGTGTCCACACTCCCAATAGAAAGAGGATTAATTGAGACACAAAAAACGTAAAACAATAGTGCTATAGTAATAACTGGCTGTTAAGAAAATTAAGTAAACAGAGACAACTGTAAAATATAGGAAAACGAAGTAACCACAAAGTTCTATCTATCTGGTACAAAATTCTGCGAGCCCAAAGTTTATGTACAGGGTAAGGCATAATGAGATGTATAACTGGAAAAGCTATATATCCCCAAAAGAGAAATACTTTGTAATTTCACCAGCAGAATAAAAATGAAGAGAATCAGTATATTGGACTTGAAAGATACATATAAATACTGTAAAAGAAAAATAACACACGGAAAGAAAGAACCACGGAAGCATCCCTGCTGACCGACCAATGGAAGTATATGAAACATATGCCATAATAAGAACAGGGAGAAAGAAAGCTAGTTATCAAATTATAGAGGAAGAGTGAAAAGATGAAGTCAGGAGAACTGGGTAAATATGACTTCAATCACAATTTATCATTAGTATGTGATATCACAAGAAAAAACACAAGACTCCCATAATCTGAATCGGTTTTAAGAAATTATGATCAAAAGGACTCCATGCACTTCCAAAAAGTAATCTATTTTAGCATGACATCCAAGGTAGGTAAGAGCACTCATACCACCCTTACTCTTTAAAATGGGTTCCATCAGGATATTTACTTTAAAAAAAAAATTTAATTAATTAAAAAAAGTTTTCTCCTTTGTAATGGGCTCCACCAAGATTTTTATCCTGATAATGAATGTTATTACCCTTTGCATCGGATTCCACCAGGTTTATTATTCTATGTTACGTTCTAACACAACTTTATTATACTACGTAAATGATGTAAGAAAAAAAATAAAAATATATATATATATATAATATATATATATATAATATATATATATATATATATATATATATATATATATATATACACATAAGTCAACTCACATTTTACAAGTTGCTATAATACGCGAAATTGGAATAATGCCTCCAAAAATTAATAGTACAAAAATACGAAATGCGCGAGCTACGCGTGTGAGCACGAGATAAAACGAAAAAAATGGTTGTTTAGTAACTAAGCGTCCGCCACTGAGACAGTTAAGCACATGCTGCCATGTGCATAAGTCTCTCTTCACCCAGTATTAACCCCAACAACAACCAGCGGTTTGCTCTCCCCCTTCCTCCTCCTCTTCTCCTCCCTCTCTTATCGCTTAAGACTCCTCCTACCCCTGATGTCATCTTTGTTTGATGTCAGGGTTCATTCTCTAGCCTGCTGGCTAGTACAGTGGTAACACGCTGGCTTCACATTCACGAGGTCGAAAGATCGGTTCCCGTCCAAGACCGAGAGTTTAAGCTGTTTACTGGCAGGAACTGCTGTGGTTGGACACCACAGTGGGGGGTTGGGGCTTGCCCTGGCTAACGAATACCCATTGTATTGAAATGGAAATAAAGTTTGTTTGTTTTGCTGTACAGTATTTATTTGTAAATCTGTAGATCTTTTATAATGTACACTATTTGTATATCAATATAAATAACTACAGGTCTTTCAGCTTTGTTATGTACTTATAAAATATGTTTTACTTATCTTATACCTTTGGCATCGTGCGTTTATGTACGGTTGTGGAACGTATATATGCCTATTATCATTGTTTCTTATGATAAATGAGTGGTTACATTATGCGAATTTTACATTACAACTCACTTTATATATATATATATATATATATATATATATATATATATATATATATATATATATATATATATATATATATATATATATATATATATATATATATATATATATATATATATATATATATATATATATATATATATATATAATATATAATATATAATATATAATACATATATATATATATATATATATATATATATATATATATATATATATATATATATATATATATATATATATATATATATATATATATATATATATATATATATATATATATATATATATATATATATATATATATATATACAGTACTGTATAATACAAAATATCAACATGTGACCAATTCAGGATACGAACTGCTGTTCGGAACATAATTCGTTTGCAAGTTAGAGGGCATCTGTAATTAGTTACCTGGTGTGGCTGAGAGTGAATACCAAGCTGCTGGGGTTGCAAATGCTGCTGTGTTGGTGCAGACGTAAACTGCGCTTGCGAGGTTGAAGTCTGAATTCCACTTACAACACTTGTGATCAAGTGCTCGCTGCCAACACCTGCAAATGGTAGTTTCTGAATGATACACTAAATACATGGATAAAGCAAATGTGTAATAACCCTCATGATATGCACCATATTTTATGCAACATGAAACACTGTTGTAAGTCATGACTTAATGCTTCATGGCATACTTGTACTCTGTTGGGGCGCTGCTTGACTGGCAAGTTGCGTGGCTAAGAAAGTGGCAACGTCTTCTTCTTCTGTATGCATGTTGGAATTGCTGCCACCTACATCCTCTTCAGTTCTAGTCACACAGTCTTCTATGGTTCCTGTTGATGGTGTAGCACCTGAAACACTGATATTGGTGTCCAACAAACTTCTTTCAACACTTCCAGCAACCTCTGCAGTTCTCTCTACTTCAACTGGTGCAGTTGTTCCCAGTACAGCTGGCTCAGAATGATGCTGCCACTGCCCATTCACGTTTTGAACTTGGACAATGCCAGTGTTAGTGGTATTATTACTTGAAGTAACATTTCCAATTACGGGGTTAATAGCATCCTATTGAAGACATAAATAGAAATTTTAGTTACTATGTAATCATTACACAAAAAATTCCTTTTTGGACAATGTGGGCAGTAAACAGTGAAGTCAGCATAGTAACAACAAGTTCTTAGCTACTTAGTTTTATTAATGAGTCTTCTCTTTTATTTGACTGGGAATATGTACTGTATATGATGCACACTCATTTCTCTCCGCATGAGCTACTATGAACATACAGTATGTAATCAAAATACAGTTAGCACCATAGCAACAAAATGAACTAATATTAATCAACAACTTACTGAAACTGCTTTCATAAGAAGTAAATAATTTATGTATAGGAAAATAACAAAAAGATAATTCTACCTGAGGCTGATGCGTGGTGGGAGATGTATGGGTATGCTGTACTGGCTGGGCTGTGGAGCTTGGTGCCATATGTGGGACTTGAGCACCTGCCAGTGCCTGGGCCAAAATGGACTGACCCTGAGATGAGCTGTTGACGCTTGGTTCCAGTACAATACGATACATCTGAGAATGTCCAGATGGTGCTTGTAATATAACATGGGGCATTGCAATGGGCATACCCACCTGGAAGGTATATATTACATAACATTACTGATTGGTATATAACTTGGGGACCAAGATAACTCAGTGGTCCCCACCAAGGGGAGTTAGCAAGAGCTTCCAGTCTTAATTCCCCATCTCCAAAATATCTGTGTTCACTCCCATTCGAATTGGGTGTAACAGAGACACATGAAATGGCAAACAACATCATTTTAACCAATGTTCGAGCCCACCATGGGGTATCAATTAATACTCAAGCTCTAACCTGTTCATATGCATCGTTGTTCGAATGGGGATAAATAATGACAAAATGGCAAACAACAACAATAACAACTGACTAATATATAATATAAAGCATTGTAATGGATATATCCATCTGTAAGATGAAGGTTAAATTAGAATCAGTGATTGATCAAAATAATATGCACTGCAATGGACATACCCAGTTGAAAAATGTATCTAATATATCATCAAAGAGTGAAATGCTGCACTGATGTGTTGGCAAGATAAAAATGAAATTATATGAACCAATCCAATATTCCCAAGTAACAAAACATTCAAACTGGGGAGAGTGAGATACTAAACGACATTAAAAAATTATGTAGAAAGGATGAAAAAACCAATAATTTAAAATTTACAGTTTTTTCACTAATAAAAAGGCTGTAGGGATACATAAACATTTCTTTTTCAAAAAAGTATAACTAAAAGACCATGGATATAGAAATAATTTTTTCGAATATTTACTAACCACAGAACTGTGAGAAGCATGATGAACTGGTGTAGATGGTATATGCTGCTGAACTGGTCCTCCGGGAGGGGCAAGACCACCGGTATTTTGGCATCCCTGCCTCTTGTGATCTAGAAACTCTTTGATTTCGGTAAATTGACTACCACAAGGGCCACAGATGTGTATGTCACCTCCACCAGATGCTGCAGACGGATTCGATTGCAAAGGATTTGTGGTAGGGGGAGGAGACGTTAGGACCTGAGGTTGGCTCCCATGAATAATAGCTGTAAATATTAAATATATTAAAAGTAAACAAAAAATCTGAACTTATGGTTACATAAATGGGGCTTGTAAGAACCATATCTATCATACCTTTTACATAAGGCATCCAGCCTTATTTCCCCATCTTTCAATCTGTCTGTGTACATCCCCCAATAGGGACTATTAGTGACAAAAGAAATGTAAAAAAAAAAAAAAAACTAGCAATGGCAGGTAATTCAGAGCTTAAAGGAGAGAAAGTTATAAAAATAGGTCAAACTGCTATTTTGCAGGCAGTAAGTACGAGTTACTTGCTGATCCGTAGTATCTCGCACTAAATGATACCAACACGGTTCTTCAATTATAGGGGAAATTATGCATACAGTTTCAACATGGTTCTTCAATTATAGGGAAAATTATGGTGGTTTCTTTGGACACAAGAGTTGTATATTCTAGTTTTGAATACAGTTTTCCTCAACATTATCATATTTTAGCAAACATTATTCAGTTTTGCACAGGTTAGTCCAAAGTATACTTACTGCTATATTTGCATATTCATTAACATAATCACATTTATAGTAAAGAAATAAAATTAACATGCGCAGGGTTGCTCATGTTGAAAACCTCATTCCAAGATTTAATGAATTTTCTCATCAAAGCACAGAGTTTACAAACACACACAGAGTTCCTGACTAAAATGCGTCAATATCCAAAAAGGAAAACTGCCAAAACATTTCTTAGTTTCAAAAAGACTAATATGTGATTCGAAATGAGCAATGAATATGTTCCCTTTTCTTCTGGATACTCGGTCAGTATGGGGACACTATACCCCCCTTATGTAAAAAAAATCTACAGTGCTCCCATGGAAAAAAAAAAAAACGAAAATCAAAGCAAAAAAAAATATGTATATAGAGAGAAGCAAGATTACTGATGTACAGTACTTCTAATCTCTGATACTTTAGCATGCAGAAAAAGATGGTAAGAAACTGTTTTTTCCTTCAATGTAAATTATAATTTTTACCTCTTTTTAATGTAAGTTAAAGGTAAAGGTTGTCAGGTTTCAGTTCCTATATCCATCTGTGATGCTCCTCAGAACGTCAGCCGGGGAAAGCCCCGACCCCCCCACTGTGGTGCCCAGCCATAGCATTAACCTCCCAGTAAACAGCTTGAACTCTCGGCCTTGAACGGGAACCGATCTGCCGACCTCATGAATACGAAGCCAGGCGTGACCACTGTACTAGCCAGAGGTTAGTACAGTAACCTCACTTAACCAACCTAACCTAATTTAACCTAACATTAGCTTTGAAACTTTACCAGTTGTCTATTCTTGTGAAAGATTAGTGCAATAGAATAAAATTAAAGGTTAAGAGTAGTTTTATGCACCCTTCCATAATTCGGCAGGTATGTAAAGCTTCAAACTCGAGTTAGGGTGGGTTACAGTAGGATAGTTTAATAATCTACTCCAAAAATTAAAGGGGTGCATACGATGAACCTTTACCAGAATAAATGTGAACTTTTATAATTCTATCTAGGAAGATCTCTCATGAATTTTATTGTACTGGCTTCGGTTAGTTACTCAAACGAAAAATCCAAGATAATTGCAGGCTGTCTGTGCCCTAAAATGGGAATATAGCATACACCCTTAAGCTCTGACCCCGATAAACCCTAAAGGGTGTACGTAATATAATTACATTTTTAAACGATAACCCTGAAAAAGAGAGGAAAATAATATAACGTACAATATATACATTTTGATATGTTTTCCCTTGAAGCTCAAAAGTAAAAGAAGTCCTGCTACAGGCAAGAAAATTTTATGAATTAATCACGTGATTGATATAGGGTAGCACATGGGACAGGTAAAATAGCCCCACACACCGAGCATATTTAACAACGTCAAACATCAAAAGCTGATTGTGGGGCCCAATCAAGACAAAAGACTACTTATTAACCTGGTCATTATTAACCTTTTATAACCATTAATATTCCCTCCCTAAACAAAAAATATAATCATAAGTAAATATATAATATTAAAATCTGATAATAATAGTCATAAACACATAATTAACTACTTTTAATGCATAAATACAGAGCCATTACGCTCTCTTCCGACATTTGTCAAAATGGTCCCATTGACACAGCTGACCCTTGCCCCATACCAAGCATAACCGTAACAATCATATTC
>JAXCGZ010008699.1:0-10000 GCA_037179515.1 Halocaridina rubra
CTATTATTACCACCACAACCAATTCCACACTCACCACCACTACTACTACTACTACTACTACTACTACTACTAATAATAATAATAATAATAATAATAATAATAAAAATAATAATAATAATAATAATTAATGATAACGATGATAATGATAATTTTAGAATATAGTGTTCCAACCATAAATCCCTTATTATTACTTCATGTGTTCATGATCTGTGACGCATTAAGACATGAACTATATCTTGCGTGAACCATTTCAAATAAGATATCCTCAGACAGTAATTAAACATGCATGAATACTAACATGCGAAGAGAAATCCATTAAGACAGAGAAACGAAAAAGATAAAAAAATGAATATAAGAACACGTTCGCACACAGGAAGGCATGACATATCCAAGGACTACATACAGAAATGGACCACAACTCTGGGTCCTCGATGACCCGTTCCACCCATCCGTGGGTGGAGAATCTAAAACAACAATGGACCACAAGAATGTACCAGTAACTTTTCACTGAATTTCCCTCAGTTGTGGAGGAAAATAAAGATGAACTTTTCAAAGTAGCTCCCTCCTCTTTCAATTTCTCATTTATTAATCATTCTATCTTTTCACCGTAAAGTTTAGTCACATAAAATGATGCTCGTTCTGCACCTAAAGACCTTGTAGTCACATTAAAATAATCTTTTGTCTTTATTTTTTCATTTGCAAACATTCGCCTGACACAACACTTATGTCCAGACGTCTGTAATTGGAAAGCATTTTGAATCACCCAAGAGGTCCAGCTTTGTCCGACCCTTACAGGTCCTTGGTATAGATTAATGACTGTTCCGAGGGAGTTCCATGTCCCTCTTGATGACAGATTGAAGGTGGGTATGAGACCATTGTCCACGTTCCCCCCCCCTCTGCGGGTCACACCTATGGTTCCTCCCTGTAGATTCTCCCCTAAGAGAATAAGCCTATTCTCTTAGTTCTCTGCTTAAAAAAGCGATGCACAACATACAAATGGGCTCTTTCTATTACTACTCACAACTGTATGCTCTGACAAATATAACTTATAGCTCTTCTTTACTCTCTTCCAAGTAAAGTTAGTTTTGTCGGTAGTCTTGGAGGCTTTGGTGCTGTTGCACTTTTAGAATTTTGCCGTATCATCGTAATAAAACCTCTGTCAACTAATACATAAACTTCGTTTTATTTACTATGCTTCATGTGTATCTGTACTGAAGTGCCTGAGAACCCTTCCATCAAGTCTCTTTCAGGTATATAAAACATTTTGATGAATGGCATGTACAACATGAAACACAAAAGGTCCAAGTATGCACGCTTTTAGATCTTCATACACAAGTTCTCTATTGACAGAGCCAATTCCCCAATGAATAAGACACAGAAGAATCTTTATGTTCTCTTCTGGAGGTAAAAAAAAAGTGTGTAACATGCTTACCTTTAGTAATTATACATTTTCTTAGTTAAACTGTATCATGGTGTTTAGAATCAATTGCTAGCATTGAGTAATATAATTTCGATTTTTTGTAAGTTATATTCTACTACATACTACTAAATATCAAAATACACATAAATAACTATCATGATATATTCCTAATACGTTTCCTTGGGAACTCAAAATTGGCATAAGAAGTAATTGTTGGAGCCAATATACAAAAGTAATGAGAAAGGTGAAATTAAATATTCTTTAAAGCAATCTTGTTTCAAGCCATTCTCCAATTCTGTAAGTAGGTAAGCTAAAAGGCAAAGGTTAATCATGTATCTAGTAAACATGAAGGTGATAAGTACTGAAATATAAGCCAGACAAAATTTGATACTTTTTCTACTTACAGATTTGTTTCTTTCCAGAAGACTGAACATGTTATCGTCCAAGATATCTCATGCCACATGTGGAGGTCGTGGTTTTTACCTCCATAATGCTTTCAGCAGGGACTTGTTAGAATGGATGGATTCGGTTTTACGTCACGAACTCCCTTTTCTACTAAGGACTAGGACGGTTGCCTTCTTACGAAGGACTTGTTTTGGCAGATGTAATCGTTACCCTGAGTGTATGCCCTTACTAACCTCAGTCCGTGATGGGGCGCGAACCCTCGACCTGACGCCTCAGAGTCGCAGTAACAAGTTAAAAAACAAGTAAAGAATATAAATACTTCAGCCTTGTTGATACAGATATTGTTATTGCCTTCTAAAGTCCAATAGTGTGTTGCCTTTATAGAAGAAAGTAAGAATATTGAAATCTGAACAAAATAATGTAAAAGTTCCTATGATTGTATCTGTGTTTAAGCTAAAAAAATATTCTTAAGAATAAAAAAAGCAGCATTTTTATGTTGGATATGTATTATCGTCTTCCATCCCATATATATTTCTAATATTGACTCCCCAAAAAAGAAAGATTTGTGAATTACAAAACAGTCATTGTCGTCCCAGAACTATTGTTAGAGTTGAGGTATAATTATTTATTATTGTTTCTTATTATTTATTCTGATTGCATTTTTATTTGTATTTATTTTCTATTAAATAGAGTTTAATTCTCTTGTTTTGATGTTCTTGTACTTATACTTGATTCGTCTATTGTTGATGCCCGGATGAGTGGCTTGTTTTGTTTATATCAGCTTCAAGAATAAAGCCCAGTTTGGTTATATATTTTATTTTACCCTGGCGTAAAATTAATAGACTTAGGACCCATTAACTATGATTATTATGCCAACAAGATGCATTCTGCTAGAATCTCAATGCACACTTTCAGCGAGATTGTTCCGTCAGACAGCTAAAGGATTTGTGTCATGGAAATCCCAAAACGAGATTTGACTTTGCACCATCTACAATATCTTGCATCATGTCTACTCTGATATTCCAGTGGCACCAGACGGTGTAACTCTGGATTATGAAAGCTGTCCAGAATCCTACTGGAATGATCATGGCAAAGGTAAAATTAATTTAAGATTCTTGATTTCTTCTTACTGACTATGCAATATGTTATGACATGCATTTTTTATAGACATCTCACTATCCAAGAAATTTCATCTCTCTCTCTTTCTCTCTCACTTAGATTGTCTGTTACTCGTTATATACATACATACCTGCACACACACACACACACACACACACACACACACACACACACACACACACACACACACACACATATATGCATATATATATATATATATATATATATATATATATATATATATATATATATATATATATATATATATATATATATTTGTGTGTTTGTGTATGATGAAACATATTTTACCCATAGCCGGGATTCGAACCTTGGACAAATAATAACTTTGCCATTGCACTACCGTCTGCACTATCAATGGTATAAAAGAAGAAAGTAACTGCTAAGCTAGGGAATGAACGTATTCTATTTAAGATAGGCATTCCTTACTACTACTACTACTACTACTACTACTACTACTACTACTACTACTACTACTACTACTACTACTACTACTACTACTACTACTGCTACTACTACTACTACTACTACTACTACAACAACATCAACAACAACAACAACAACAACAACTACTACTACTACTACTACTACTACTACTACTACTAATAATAATAATAATAATAATAATAATAATAATAATAATAATAATAATAATAATAATAATAATAATAATAATAATAATAATAATAATAATAATAATAATAATAATAATAAATATTTATGATTTAATTTCCCTTCACTTATTCTATATTAGTAAACAAAACAAAATGAAAAAGTTTTTCTAGCTTAGTGGATGTACTTATTTAATTTCCATATTTGCTTCAAACACTGGAACATGAAAAAAAAACTTATTTCATTATTTTAATTCCTCAGTTGAAAGCATCAGTCAGTATCAACGACATATTAATATTGATAACATGAGCTTCATAATGTTCCGGGCTTACGTCACGGACTCCCTTTTCTACCAAGGGCTAGGACGGTTGCCTTCTTGCGAAGGACTTGTTTTGGCAGATGTAATCGTTACCCTGAGTGCATGCTCTTGCTAACCTCAGACCGTGACGGGGCGCGAACCCTCGACCTGACGCCTCTGAGTCGCGGACGCTACCGTCTGAGCCACAGTGACTACATGAGCTTCAGAATAAATATATTAAAACAAAGTATTTTAACTAGGATATTATTTTCAAAGCTTACCTCATTCGTTAGTTTTTTTTTTTTTTTTTTTAGACAAAATGAAAAATAAAATCGTATCTACAAAAACCAGGCATTGTGTTTATGCCAGTGATGATGAAATTTTTAATGCTATGAAACACTTTGAACGAGTATTAAGAAGCTATAATTGCGAGAAGAAGAAGAAGAAGAAGAAGAAGAAGAAGAAGAAGAAGAAGAAGAAGAAGAAGAAGAAGAAGAAGAAGAAAAAAAAAAAAAACGCCAGGGGTGCGTTCACTTAGATAAATTTAAACGCTACAAATTGTTACTATCTCTCCTTGAACTAAGCGGTAGACAAAATGCGTTATTTAAACATGATTCTACAATGTTGACAAAGTCATCCCGATGCAATAGCAGTAGTAGGTTGGCTCATGGCACCAGCCGCCAGTTGCGATACGACGGATGAAGTTTTTTTGAACTGAAATAGGTCTGTCCAGGACAGTTCTATGTTAAGTCTTCCTTCAGTTACGGTTCTTTTTCTATGCCTACAGCTACACTGAATATTCTCGGACATTCATTACACATCTTTTATTATCCCTTCACATCTGACAAGTCATTACACTCTCCATCTCTGTTTCTCTTTACTTTGTGTATTTTTCGTGCCCAGGCCCGATGAGGGCTGTTTTATTTTATCATTTTTAGGCCCGTCCTGGTGTCACAATCATAAAAAAAAAAGCATACAATATTGGCAGACCTTACAAAAAGCATTACAAGAAATCAAGTTATGTTGCGAAAATGCTATAAGATGGGTTTACACGGTCAAACGGTTAGTCGAACGCGGTTTGACAGACAAGTGTTTGAAGTGATGTTCGAACGTGTGAACGGGGTATTTGGTTGTCGAACACGTTCGACAAACGTGTTCGACAACCAAATGCCCCGTTCACACGTTCTAACATCACTTCAAACACGTCCTAACTAAGAATACCTACCTAACCTAACGGGTATGGCCCGTTCGACAAACGTGTTCGACAACTAAATACCCCGTTCACACGTTCTAACATCACTTCAAACACTTGTCTGTCGAACCGCGTTCGACGAACCGTTTGACCGTGTAAACCCCCCCTTACATTTCGGGCAATAGAAAAAAATCATTGAAAGTCAATAATGAGTGCCCAACATTCGGTTTATTGATATCTTAATAATGCGGTATATAATTTTAAGATTAATTAAATTCAATTATTGGATGCTAATTATTACTTATACACCGACTTAATTGATTAAGTATGAATATGAAATTCTGATTTTGTTTTTGGTTTTGTTTACGTTTTAGCTGTCGCCTGCGGATGGATTAGCGAGTGGAAAGATCTGGCTTAGTGTTTAGTCTTCTTGCTAATCATCTCCGTGCCTATAAACATCTCCTGGTCCCTTTTTTTTCGTTTATTTTATTCGTGCAGTGCTATGACATACAATCTAACAGTTAAAACTGCACAGTTATTCTCATCCCTCTTTTGTGCAAAATGTCGGCGAAGATACCGACACGTTACGATGTTGCGGGGAAAATGTGTCCGTGTGATAGTGCCTTAAAAGGAATACAATGATCGGAAAGTTGTATGCACTCAGGGTAACGATTACATCTGCCAAAACAAGTCCTTCGCAAGAAGGCCACCGTCCTAGCCCTTAGTACAAAAGGGAGTCCGTGACGTAAAACCGAAATAATGATCGGAAAGTTGTTTATCATCTGGGTTAGTGTCTTAGTTATTACCGAAAAGTAAAGTAATGATTAATTTTACGCCTCTGACATGTTGCAACATGTATGGTAAGGTTACACATTTTCGTAGCTTAAGTGATGGAACATTGGAATGTGACTCTATTTAAGGATTTGTTTAAAATTAGAAAATAAAACAATAATGGATTATCATCATTTCTGATTGGAGACGGAGATCGGCATGGACTGTGTTGCCAACTTAAAAAGGTAAATATTGTTAAAAAAAATAGATTTTGGTAAATGTTTACTTTCACACCACCAGTTATGAAAAATATCTTGAAATCTATTTTAATACTAAGATATATTTGGCTAGACTAATTAGACTAGACAGATTAGTTCAAATTTAAGAAGCGAGTTGATAAGTTAAAATTTACTTTTTAATGTGTTTGTTACTGTTTAGTGCTTTTATTTTCAAATCGCCCATTTGTAATTCGAGTTAAAACATTTACCCATATCTCATGAAATTTGTTATAAAGACTTAAGTTAGCTAATTAGGGTAAAGAGTGGGGGGGGGGGGTAGTTTACAGTCTTGCGGGCCATATCGCTCAACGACCTCACCCCTCCGACCTCACCCCTCCACTCAAGTAAGTAGTTCGACCCTAACCTGCATGATGGGGGATTCCAGGGGGACGAAGCCCCCCTGGCTAAGAGGTTAGGTAGGTATTTTTAGTCAGGATAGTAAAAAATTGTTTCGTATACCTATTGTCGCCATTTTTGTTGTGTATTCATCCGCCAGTTCTCTAGTTAGAGCCTAGCGCCATCTATTGGTAGGTTTTGAACATTGGTATGGCCCGCAAAACTGTAGGTGTACCGAGTGAGGCACAAATGGGTATTTATTCGTGTGCGACAATGCCAATTTGACCATAAGTTATCGGATTGTCACTCGTCCCTCTACAAACCCCCTACCCCACCTCTCTCTCTCTCTCTCTCTCTCTCTCTCTCTCTCTCTCTCTCTCTCTCTCTCTCTCTGCTTATTTATGGTGTTGCAACATGGGCAAAAAGCACTGCCACGTGTCATGGAATTTTTTTTTTTATTGCGACACCAGGACGGGCAAAAAGAAACGAAGAAAACATAGAGAGAAACAGAGATGGGGAGGCATAACCCTTATAATGTGACACTCATTAGACTAAATAACTTCCTTTACCATAAAAAGTATATAAGTATACAATTTCAAAAGTACAATGGAAAATAAGAGAGTGAGAAGCATGTACTTAGGATGATTTGGCAACATGACTTGTGGTTCATTCCACCGTCTGCCCCACCCTAAACGGACTTGTTGTGTCGGTTTTACTATGGCTGGGTAAGTCACTAAGTTAAGAAACCAATAGATGATTGATATTGAAATTTTTAGTTAAGATATACACATGTATTTTTGGCATCTCTCTCTCTCTCTCTCTCTCTCTCTCTCTCTCTCTCTCTCTCTCTCTCTCTCTCTCTCTCTCTCTATATATATATATATATATATATATATATATATATATATATATATATATATATATATATATATATATATATATATATATATATATATATATATATATCGTAAACTCTAGTCTTCTACTTCTGGAAAACTGTTAGTTAGGTAAAAATGACTGAAATATTTTTATGTTTAAGTATTACAAAATGCAAAACCCAGCGAGGGGACGTTGTTTACTTAAAAAACTCTAGAAACCACGAACTCTTAAGTGAGCGAAAATGCTTATGGAAACTCCAAAGTTTACCCTAGTAAGGTACTGAACTAAGTAACTTAAACTAAGCTGGGTCAAGTTAGGTTAATTAGTTACGTACCTTAATGTTGTAGATTTCGGTGTTAGTACAGTAGCGTGGCTGACTTAGGTTTGTTTATTTTTAAACCTCTCGCGCACCATAAGTTTCAATAAGTTTTTATTTCCGTGCTCATTTTTTAAATCCTTCTCTCTGGCATTCAGGTGTGTGTGTGTGTGTGATTACCTAATTGTGATTACCTAATTGTGTTTACGGGAAAGAGCCCAAAGCTCGTATCTTCCCGTCTCCTCATCGGTTCCATTTTATACTTAGTCATACTTATCATACCTGTCCTTAAAACTATGGATTGAGATAGCATTAACTACCTCCTCGCTTAGCGAATTCCAATTATCAACTACTCTTACACTGTGTGTGTGTGTGTGTGTGTGTGTGTGTGTGTGTTTTTTTTTTTTTTTTTTTACACAGCGTGGTGAGATATCGTGTTTCTCAGTTAGATTCCTCCCCCAAACCTACATTTACCATTATACATAGTATACCAATGAATTCGTTATTTGTTGTAGTTTTTCATGAATGAATAAAAAAAAAAAAGAGAAACAATAATTCATAGGACCGTTTATAGACATGGAAAATAGTGCCAATATAGTGATGTGCGGCCTGAGTGATGATTGAGGGAGACAAAAAGTTGTTTGTTCCGGATTTACGTCACGGACTCCCTTTTCTACCAAGGGCTAGGACGCTTGCCTCCTTGCGAAGGACTTGTTTTGGTAGATGTAATCGTTTCCCCGAGTGCATGCCCTTGCTAACCTCAGACCGTGACGGGGCGCGAACCCTCGACCTGACGCCTCAAAGTCGCGGATGCTACCGCTTGAGCCACGGTGACTACAGAGTGAGGAAACTTAAGCTCAACCAAAAACTGACGCCATTGGTGTAAATGTAACTATTTAAAAATAATAATTTTGTTCAAATGGAGCCATTGGCGTCACGGTGCACTTAGGCACAAAAAGTGTATTCACTGCATTTGCGTCACGGTGCACGAGAGAGTTAGTAGTTAACTGTAAATCTATTTGTTTAATTGTCACTAAAAGAACAGTTTTCCAGGAGTGGGTGACGTGAGTTTTAGATATATTTATCCATGAAACTTATTGTAAGTTAAGTTGATTATAGGATATAAAGTTAGTTCATTCATTAAAGTTAAGAAAGGAGTTTCTAATTGAAATTGTTTTTTTTTATTTGTTTAAGCGTAATATATATATATATATATATATATATATATATATATATATATATATATATATATATATATATATATATATATATATATATATATATATTTATATATATATATATATATATATATATATATATATATATATATATATATATATATATATATATATATATATATATGTATGTGTGTGTATGTGTGTGTGTAATTATCTAATCTTAATTAGCTAATTATGCTTACAAAAGAGCCCTATGCTTGTAACTCCCAGTTTCCTGGTCGGTTAATTTTTGTACTCAATGATACTTAACATACTTGTCCCTGAAATTATGAATTGAGTTAGCATTAACTACCTTCTCGCTTAACGAATTCCAGTCATCAACTATTATTACACTGAAAGAGTATTTCTTTATATTCAGTAAAGAATTTTCTCACGAAGCCTCACTCTATGACCTCTAGTTCTAGAGCAAGCCATATCAATATTTCGATCCCTATCCACTCTCTCAAAACCATAGTCACCGTGGCTCAAGCAGTAGCGTCCGCGATTCTGAAGCGTCAGGTCGAGAGTTCGCGCCTTGTCAAGGTCTGAAGTTAGCAAGGACATGCACTCAGGGTAACGATTACATCTGCCAAAACAAGTCCTTCGCAAGGAGGCAACCGTCCTAGCCCTTGGTAGAAAAGGGAGTCCGTGACGCAAAACGGAACAACCACTCTCTCAAAACCATTAAGGAATTTAAAAACGGTCACCATATCCCCCCTCATTCTTCTAGCTTCAAGTGATGGTAAATCTAATTTTCTCAGCCTCCCCTCAAAACTGAGATTGCATACTTCTGGCACTAGTTTTGTAGCATGTCTTTGAACGTTTTCCAGCTTATTTATATGCTTTTTTTCAAGTGTGGAATCCAAAAGGTTGCTGTATGGTCTCACATAAGTTACATTAATATTTCTGAACATTTCCTTGTCCCTATGTCTAAAGGCTGCCATTACATTTGCTTAGAAAGCATATTCAGGCCTTACTATGCCATTTACATACACTTCTTTAGACAAACCTGCCAATATGTTTATTCTTAGATGTCTCTCATTCTCTGTCTCTTGAAGTTTTGCACCTGATATTGAGTATCCAACCTTGGGCCTTCTCTCACTTGTACCCATTCTCATTACCTTACATTTTGAAGCACT
>JAXCGZ010008699.1:15000-25503 GCA_037179515.1 Halocaridina rubra
TTCGTAAGAAAACTTCTTCGCAGGATGTAAGGAAATACTTTTTCAGTGTAAGAGTAGTTGATAATTGGAATTGGCTAAGCGAGGAGGTAGTTAATGCTATCTCAATCCATAGTTTTAAGGACAGGTATGATAAGTATGACTAAGTATAAAATGGAACCGATGAGGAGACGGGAAGTTACGAGCTTTGGGCTCTTTCCCGTAAACACAATTAGGTAATCACAATTAGGTAATCACACACACACACACACACACACATATATATATATATATATATATATATATATATATATATATATATATATATATATATGTGTGTGTGTGTGTGTGTGTGTGTGTGTGTGTGTGTGTGTGTGTGTGTGTGTGTGTGTGTGTGTGTGCGTAAAATTACCTGATTGTAATTACCTAATTGTTCTTACGGGAATGAGCCCCATGCTCGTAACTCCCCGTCTCCTGGTCTGTCCCATTTTTGTATTTAGTGATACTTATCATACTAGTCTTTAAAACTATGTGTGTTTGTGAATGTGTGTGTGTATTTGTGAATGTGTGTGCGTGTATATGTAGCTAATTGTTTTCAAGGGAGAAAGCCCTATGTTCATAACTCCCCATTTGCTGGTAGGTTTATATTTTACTCAATGACACGTACAATATCTTCATTGAACTATTTATGAATGCTTTCGACGTTCATCAATTCCTCGTAAAAAAAAAAAAAAAAAAAAAATATATATATATATATATATATATATATATATATATATATATATATATATAAATATATATATATATATATATATATATATATATATATATATATATATATATATATATATATATATATATATATAATAAAAATAATAATAATAATAATAATAATAATAATAATAATAATAATAATAATAATAATAATAATAATAATAATAATAAATAAAACTGTCTTAACTGTGTAGGAAACTAGCCACTGTTTCCCGTAAACCCTCTCTTTCTTCCTCTCAGATTAAACATATCTGTCATATGTTTCAATAACATGTCTAGGAACATTCTCCCAGTTTATTTAGACTATATGGTGGTCTTGCGAGCTTGGATATCAGAATGGTGATGCATATTCAAGCTTAGACCTCACACAAGTCTCATTTCTCTGTCCATTTGCCTTGAGACCTATGTTGGTGTCCTAGGAAAACATAGGTTGCCTGTAATATACCATTTATTTATATCTCCGAAGACAATCTGGCAATACATTCACCAATAGAATTTGGCGCTAGTCACTGGAACAGTTCTATAGTCTAGAGCTGTATATTTCATTCCCTTTTAGAAGATGGGTACTATTTTCGCCCGTTTCCAGCATCTTGGAATCTTCCTAGATTCCAACGACTGTTTGAATATGATGCAAAGTGGTACAGATATTGACGCCTCACATTTCTCAAATACATTCTGGGATATATCATTGTAGTCACCGTGGCTCAATCGGTAGCGTCCGCGACTCTGACGCGTCAGGTCGAGGGTTCGCGCCCCGCCACGTCTGAGGTTAGCAAGGGCATGCACTCAGGGTAACGATTATACATGCCAAAACAAGTCCTTCGCAAGCAGGCAACCGTCCTAGCCCTTAGTAGAAAAGGGAGTTCGAGACGTAAAACCGAATCAATCATTATGGGCTATATCATTATGGGATATATCATTCTGTCCCCTCACTGCTTTAGGAAGATCTAATTCTATCAGTGCTGTGTAGACTTCTGCTGTTGAGAAGACTATGCTCTCTGTTACTGCCCCCTGTTCTCTCATTTCAATATGATGGTATTGAGTATTCTGTACTGTAAGTACCTACTGACACTGCTTGTACCCTTCACAGATCTCTTTATCTAGCTCTTCCTAACTTTAAAACTTGTTCTTGTGCCTTTAATTTCCCTCTGGTGAATCTGTGGAAAAGTGTGGGATTTCTGTTAGCTCTTCCCGTAATACCTCTTGGATATACTCTCTGGTGAATCTGTACCTTTAATTTCCCTATGGTGAATCTGTGGAAAAGTGTGGGATTTCTGTTAGCTCTTCCCGTAATACCTCTCGGATATACTCTCTTTCCCTCTCCTCTTGTACTTAGGTATTCATTTCTTGTGTGTTTATAAGCTTTGCCGAACATACATAGATTTTCTGTCTCTGAAATTACTCAAGTATTTGTCTTTCCTCTCTTTTACCCTTTTACAATAGTTATTGAATCATTTTCAGCCGGTGCAAGCTCCAACCCCCCACTGTGGTGTCCAGCCACAGCAGTAACCTTCCCAGTAAACAGCTTAAATTCTCGGTCCTCAACGGGAACCGATCTGTCGACCTCGCGAATAGCACCTGCAAAATGATAGTTCATCCTCTCATAATCTTTCCCTTGGATAGTTCTTCATATCCTTCTTGGTCTCCTTTCTCTCAGGAAGAACATACTTCATCAACAACACACAGTGGTCAAGTTTTCCAATCTGTGGCTCATGCTTTATTTGTGAACATTTGATGGAGCAGATACTCTGCCCTTGTTGGTTCCAATTGGTCAAATAAATCTTCACGCTCGCAGTTTATCAATCTTACCCCAAAGGAATCCTCATCAGTGTAGGTCAAGAGTTTTCCAGTGTATTTTTCAATGATTAATAGCTCTGTAGTTAATATATTGCACTTTATATCACGTGCGATGCTCATAGCTGCATATATGATGTCTGTTGATGTTGTTGTTCCGATTTTACATCACGGACTCCCTTTTCTACCAAGGGCTAGGACGGTTGCCTTCTTGCGAAGGACATGTTTTGTCAGATGTAATCGTTACCCTGAGTGCATGCCCTTGCTAACCTCAGACCGTGACGGGGCGCGAACCCTCGACCTGGCGCCTCAGAGTCGTGGACGCTACCGCTTGAACCACGGTGACTACATATGATGTCTAGTGTACCTTTAATACTAGTGTTTGGTAATATCTTGGAATGTTATGTAATAGCTATTCCAGTACTGTCTGAACTCTCACTCAAACAAGTAAAAAACTCCTTGAAATCACTTCCTAAAACAATATTTATTTCTTAAAACAACACTATCCCTCTCTCAGTCTTCTCAAAACTCCCATTTTTCATTAATTGTAAGTCACACTTTAAAATTTTACGTCACCCATTTAAAAATTTATTTTCTTTGGTGTGCAATGTACTCGTTTTCTTTATTAATTAAGGATGACTACACTAAAAATAAGTTTCTATGTTTTTGCGATTATTATTATTATTATTATTATTATTATTATTATTATTATTATTATTATTATTATTATTATTAATATTATTATTATTGTTATTGTTATTATTATTATTATTATTATTATTATTATTATTATTATTATTATTATTATTATTATTATTATTATCATCCAATTCCTATAAACGCATGAGATGAAATTTGATATCATATTATGTATATAGGCGTTGATTATATAGAAAATATCAGTTTAATTCATCCTGACAATGAGCATGCACAGGAACTAG
The DNA here is from genome assembly GCA_037179515.1 of Halocaridina rubra. Classification (NCBI taxonomy): domain Eukaryota; kingdom Metazoa; phylum Arthropoda; class Malacostraca; order Decapoda; family Atyidae; genus Halocaridina; species Halocaridina rubra. The sequence continues at coordinate 18,486 of JAXCGZ010008699.1, forward strand.
AAAAAAAATGGTTATGTAAATTAATTATGGTGATATTAATATATACAGTTTACTTACATATTTCTATTAAAATATCTCTTAAGTTGAAAATATTCTGCTAAGTATCTTACCTAACCTAACCTAACTTAGCCCTATCTTAAGTCGTAATTACCACATGATAAGTTGTTTGGGTATACACAGCAAGTTGTCATAGGGTCATTTTTTTAACGGTCATAATTTCACTGCCATATTGATGTATTCTAAAAGTTTCTTTAGATGTAATTCACTAGAAATAGAGAATAGCCTACATATAAATATTTTCCTGAGTTATGCTCAATATCTTTAACAGTATTACTCATTTTTTTATTTATTAAGTAATTATATAAACAATATATATATATATATATATATATATATATATATATATATATATATATATATATATATATATATATATATATATATATGTCTGTGTGTGTGTGTGTGTTTATTTACTTATGTGTCTGTTAACCTATTTACTTTCTATATTTATTTGTCTATCCATGTACACAATCATTTATTTTATTTCCATATTAATTTGTTAATATAAAGTTTGTTTATGTAATTTGATTATTTGATTGGATTATTTATTTATTTTTTTGTTTATTTATTTATTTATTTATATATTTATATATTTATATATTTATATTATATATTTATTTATATATTACCAGGTAAGCGGTATCAGCCATATTAAGCAATTGGATTTTATCTCACCCTCATGATGGAGTGCAAGTGATATCTAGATACGTTCCTTTTCTCTGTTGCTCAAGGTAATATTGCACTCATCATTAATTTCTGTGAATAGCTGAAGTTCTAGTTTATGACTGATGTATCCTCTGTGCACCTACCCCAAGTGAGGAGAAGAGGGTTTTCTCAGCAGCTTGTCCATAACTCTGAAAATATGTTTGATCATAAAAACAGGCCTATTTTCAAAACATGTGTCTGTCCTTTCCTTTTTGAAGATTGGTACCACGTTTGCTTTATTCCAGCATCTTGGAATCTCCTCAGATTCCAAGAAGCTGGAAGAAAGCGAACGTGTACCTAGCAGTTTCTCCATAACTCTGAAAATATGTTGGTCAATGAGACAGGCCTATAATTTAGACCCGTGTCTCTCCTTCCTTTTATGAAGATAGGTACCACGTTTGCCCTATTCCAGGATACTGGAATCTCCACAGATTCCAGTGACTTCTCAGATAAGAATCATAGCGCTACTGATAACAGCACAGCACATTTCTTAAGTACATAAGGCATATATCGTCAGGTCCCATAGCTTTACGAGCATCTAATTCCATCAACGCTTTGCATACCTCTGTAGGTGAAAAGACACTAGCCCATGATCTCTCATCTCTTCAATCTGAGAGGGTGGAGTATTTTTCTACTGTAAATGCCAATTGAACTTCCTTGTTAAATCTTTAACAAATTTCTTCATCTGTCTCAAGGATGCTTCCATCTACCTTCGCCAATGTTTTGCTTTGATTTGATCGGTAGAATTTCACAGAATTGGTCTCTGTTTTATATTGTTAATAGCTGGACAGTCGGTGTGTTCTACAAATTAAGAATGGTTTAGGTTATTGTCTGTACTTTGTATAAACAGAGCATAAGTGGGTTATACTTTATCTGTATGACAATGATTCCATTATTTATACTTTAGATCTATTGTGTCTGTGTCATTTTCCAACGGGAAAATTGAACCGCGGGAGGGCAATGGTTAGCATACTCGATTTGGTTTTGACAAAACCGCAATCGACCCTTCCGTGGGACGTTAGGAAGGTCATCCAGCCATAATTCCCCAGTTCCAATCTTTCAGTGTTCATCTCCGTTTATGGGAACTAATATTGACACATAAACCGTAAAAAAGAGAGTTCAGTGGCTTATATCGTGTAAGATTTATTCAAAATTGAATCGGTTTTGTAGAGAGCTCAAGTATTTTCTACCAAAATGGTTTTTGCTATTATTCTGTACTGTGAATAATAGGTATGTCGGTGGTAATACCGTCAAAGTATATAGTATTTCTATTTACTTTAAAATGTGTCAAGTGTCTTTGAGTTATACTTTATATAAGATTTTGTTGTCAGTGGGTTATACTCTGTATGAATGGTTTTAATTTAATTTTGTTTCATTATATGTTGAGTGTGTGAGATATTACTATCTTATTTCGTATCCGTTGGGCCTAACATTGATAAATCAGATCTCTCTTGTAATGTTTTCATTTAATTCTGTAATATTGGTTTATATAGAATTAGTTTATTATTTTACAAAACTCTTAGGGTCTATTCTATATTCTGTATTTGTTTTATGATACTTTACTTTGTACATGAATGATTGTAATGTAATTTTTTACTCATATTGTGAATGCGTTTGTACAATATATATATTCTTTTAAAATTATTTTGAGTTTTGTTTTCTAAGCCTCTGGAGTATCAGAGACTTAGTATGTATAATTAAATATTTTTCATTGCTTTTGTTAAGTATTTTTAGTTGGTGGAGTGCCTGTGGCTTATCTCAATAGAATTGTTTTAGTTCAATTATGTATTTTTATGTTGTTGGGTGTCGGTGGCTGTAGAGAAATTATTTTGATTATTTCACCTACCAGAGTTAATTTTGCTGAGTGTCTATGATTATATAAATATTACTTTGATAATTTTTAAGTCAAATCTAAACATCTTGAGTGTCGGTGGATATATGAAAATTGCTTTGATCATTTTTTATGATACTTTACTTTGTACATGAATGATTGTAATGTAATTCGTTACTCATATTGTGAATGCGTTTGTACTATATATATATATATATATATATATATATATATATATATATATATATATATATATATATATATATATATATATATATATATATATATAATTTTTTTTAATTGATTTTTTAATTTTTTTTAGTTATTTTGAGTTTTTTTTTTTTCATGCCTCGGGAGTATCAGAGACTTAGTATGTATAATGAAATATTTTTCAATGCTTTTGTTAAGTATTCTAAGTCGGTGGAGTGCCTTCGGCTTATCTCAATAGAATTGTTTTAGTTCAATTATGTATTTTTATGCTGTTGGGTGTCGGTGACTGTAGAGAAATTATTTGAATTATTTCACCTACCAGAGTTAATTTTGCTGAGTGTCTATGGTTATATAGATATTGCTTTGATCAGTTTTTAGACAAATCTAAACATCTTGAGTGTTGGTGGATATATGAAAATTGCTCTGATCATTTTTATCACCTGATCTAATCTTAATGTCTGGGGCTACATAAAATTGGCTATGATTAATATTTTTTCTCTCTCCATAGAATCTCACTGGGTATCTCTAGCTATATAAATATATTTCTTTGATTATTTTTTCACCAAGTCTACGCTTGTTGATTGTCTGTGGCTATATACAAATTGCTTTGATTATGTCTCCAACATTTCTAGATTTACTTAGTGTCCGTGTTTATACAAAAGTGACTATATTCTTTGTCACCAAAAACCTATGGCTTATTTTGTGCATAAATCTCTTCATTTTTCAATTATTTTATAACTAATGTTTTTGTTCCTGTTTTACGTCACGGACTCTCTTTTCTACCAAGGGCTAGGACGATTGCCTTCTTGCGAAGGACTTGTTTTGGCAGATGTAATCGTTACCCTGAGTGCATGCCCTTGCTAACCTCAGACCGTGACGGGGCGCTAACCCTCGACCTGACGCCTCTTGAGCCACGGTGACTACTATTTTATAACTAATGAATATCTTTTGATTCATTCATATAGAAACTGTATTCCTGGGTTCCTCAAAATCTATCTCTATCTATATACATGAGCCATTTTCCCCTTATAGGGAAGTGGCTGAGTCAAGTCGAAATACTCTTTGCTCTTTGGGAAGAGAAAATACAGAGGAGAGATATCCAGTCCCCAAGCTTCGTCTCATGTAGTTGACTCTTACGACACGCAGGGGAACATGGAGGATGTATTCTAACCTCCCTCCCTCAGTGAGTAAATAGGTCTTTAAAAAGGTCTATTGTGAATGATGGTTTCCACTGTTCATATCTTTAATGCGTTGCGGTTTTACGTCACGGACTCCCTTTTCTACCAAGGGCTAGAACGATTGCCTTCTTGCTAAGGACTTGCTTTGGCAGATGTGATCCTTACCCTGAGTGCATGCCCTTGCTAACATCAGACCGTGACGGGGCGCGAACCCTCGACCTGACACCTCAAAGTCGCGGACGCTACCGATTGAGCCACGGTGACTATTATCTTTAATATTAATAATTAAAACTTTCATTCAGTCTTCAAGCAAGTAACTTACAAATGGCAGCTGAAAACACGTTTCTTGGAGCTTGCCATGTGGTGAGAAAGAGAGAATGAAAAGGGAAGAATGATACATGGCATCTCGGCATTGCAGTCTGTAGACGTCATCGGTGATACTGCTAGAATGAACTTTATGTTCTCATTCTTTTAATTTTGTCATTTTATAGTGAAAATCTTGACAGTTATTATTAGTTTTCTGTTAGGTGTCGCACGTGTTAGGAATGGAGAATTTGGCAGGAATTATCACCATGTCTTAACGTTGTTAGGTGTAGCACGTGTTTGGAATGGAGAATTTGGAAGGAATTATCACCATGTCTTAACGTTCATAATTATATTCTTAGTAAGGGTGATGTGTACTGTAACAACATTGGAAATGTTAAAAATGTTCACAAATATAGTGTAGTCAAGATGCAATAGAAAGAGAAAATGGTTAGGTTAATATCATTGGTTAAAGTTAATTACTGTACTACCAACAAATAGGAAATTCGGTTGTAGTAGGAAAACACTAAGAAAACCAGTTATAAAATGAGCTCCAAGGAATTTAGAATAGGCAGAAAAAAACGAACAAAAGAGAATTTGAGAGAGGAAGTTAGTCTTTACTGAAGGTGGAGGAGAGAGAGAGAGAGAGAGAGAGAGAGAGAGAGAGAGGAGAGAGAGAGAGAGAGAGAGAGAGAGAGAGAGAGAGAGAGAGAGAGAGAGAGAGAGAGAGAGAGGTGAAGATGAAACGATAACCTTTTCGCTGCAGAGTTCTGACTTTGTATTTATCTCTCTCTCTCTCTCTCTCTCTCTCTCTCTCTCTCTCTCTCTCTCTCTCTCTCTCTCTCTCTCATTTTTTGCAGTTTACAAATGCCTTTACACATACAGAAAGGCACATGTACATACACATGTACATATGCCTTTCTGTGATAGTCTTGCATAATGGATCATTTTCGTCTTCCATTGATATTTTATGAAAAATGGAAAACTTACATTTTGGAGGAAATGGAAGACTGGAAATGGAGAAGAGGAAGAAAATTAAAAAGAAGAAGAAGAATAGGAGGAGGAGGAGGAGGAGAAGAAGGAAAAAACAGCTTGTAAAGTATATGTCGTTTTCTTGGATGCGTTCAGTTTCAAGGGCGGTTTACACGGTCAAACAGTTCGTCGAACGCGGTTCGACAGACAAGTGTTTGAAGTGATGTTCGAACGTGTGAACGGGGTATTTGGTTGTCGAACACGTTTGACAAACGTGTTCGACAACCAAATACCCCGTTCACACGTTCAAACATCACTTAAAACACTTGTTTGTCGAACCGCGTTCGACGAACCGTTCAAACGGGTCGTCGAATGCGGTTCGACAGACAAGTGTTTGAAGTGATGTTCGAACGTATAAACGGGGTATTTGGTTGTCGAACACGTTCGACAAATGTGTTCAACAACCAAATACCCCGTTCACACGTTCGAACATCACTTCAAACACTTGTCTGTCGAACCGCGTTCGACGAACCGTTTGACCGTGTAAACCGCCCTTGATACGACACTGGGAAATACCGAGAAAAGCGTCTTATCAAATTTGCGATGGAGAGAGCACGCAGTTTTAGTCCCTCTGTAGATGTTTCGTACGTGTTACATCATATATTTTGGCAAACTCATCAACACGTCTTTGTACCTGGCTGGAAATGGGTAAACAAACCCCGGCTTTATACAGCAGGGGAATAAGGCTGGATTTCATTGGCCCTCTTGTCCCTTTGACACCGTATACCCAAGATAGCACTATCGTCGGGTGTATCAACATGTAATAATGTAAAGAGTTACGATTACTCTGTCTGTCTGTGTGTATGTTCATAATAGAGGATGTGTGCGTGCGCATATGGTCTCTCTCTCTCTCTCTCTCTCTCTCTCTCTCCTCTCCTCTCTCTCTCTCTCTCTCTCTCTCTCGCCAGCAATATACATAGATAAGCTCTTTGCACCACACATATCAAACCGGCGCCGTCGCTGTAGGTTGTAATATTGCAACTCTATACATTTTAAAAGTACGCTTTCGGCCGTGATATAAACTCTTCTTCTTCTTCTTCTTCGGAGGGTTCTTTCAGGGGTTAGCGAACGATGGCTTGCGGAAATATTGGACAATATTTACCTATATTTATAGTGTTCCCGAAAGGATTATTGAAGCTAATTTCTCTAAATGTAAAAGATGACGATTTTTCATTATTTTGGTATTTCTATAGGCAATACGGAGTTTTTTTTTTTTTTACTGTATTTAGAATATGTATGAAAACTACATATTGTTTGATTTAGGTATTTTAATACTGCTTTTATATATATATATATATATATATATATATATATATATATATATATATATATATATATATATATATATATATATATATATATATATATATATATATATATATATATATATGTTTACTTTATTAATTAGTTTATGTATTTAAGTCCTCCCACTTTCATTATATTATAATTATCGATTTACTCTGTTAGTTTATATCTTGATATGTATATTTATTTCTAAATCCCTACATATTATATTATATATATACACATAGTATATCGTGTAAAGCTAGAAAGTTAGAAAATTCATATGAAATTTTTAGACATGCTGTTTGACTGATAAGGAAAAGAGAGAGAGAGAGAGAGAGAGAGAGAGAGAGAGAGAGAGAGAGAGAGAGAGAGAGAGAGAGAGAGAGAGAGAGAGAGAGAGAGAAGATGACAA
>JAXCGZ010008700.1:0-25470 GCA_037179515.1 Halocaridina rubra
AACAACAACAACAACACAGATATATAAAGTCTATCATAGACTTTTTTATATTTTTAAGATTCTATAGACCTTGGTGCACATTGGTTGGGAACCTGGGGCTGACCAAAATTGCTCCCAATTGGGCCTAACACCTCCTAATACCGGCCCTGCTGAGTATACACAGAATTTATATTGGCTATGAAGGAAAAGGGGATACAGTGGAATACCTTAGTGCTACAGAGTATAGGATCTACTATTCTACAGAGGTAACAAATATATAGTGTAGAGAAAAAGCAGTATGTGTAAGTGCAAAACAAGTAAAAAAAGAGCAACCGCAACTCTACAGATTAAAATAAAACTCGGACAACTGCATATGATTATGGATTTTCAGTATTGTTGGGGCTATGAAGACAACTTATTGTTCAAAACAGAATCTGAATTTAAACTTAAGACAGACAAAAGGATTATCAGGACGGTGTGAAATTAGATTGAGAATATTTTTGAAAACTGCTATGGCATCAAGGAAAAACAAGACAGAATATTATATTTGATATGCAGTTGTCCATTTTTCATTTCAATATTTAAGAGTTGTTAGCTGCTCTTATTACTTGATTATTTGGTACAAAGTAGCCTATTTTATATTTTAATATGTCAAGATACCAGTTGATCTTTTTTCTACTTGGTTCTTCAAAATACTGCCTCTATACTTTATAAATTAGTATCCTCTGATGATGATGAGAAAATATACTTGAAAGCGATAAGGTTTGGTGTTGTTTTTCTTTTTTACTTTGTAGCCAAAATATTCATATCTAGAAAATATGCGTTATTTTCGCGAAATATATCCATTATGTATATATGTGTGTGCATGGTAATACATACCATCTATTAATGATAATTCTATACAAAAAGGAATGATAAATATATTCAGTCACAATGCCTCAAAGATATTACCAATAGGGTTGACTTCATTTTAATATTGTGTTACTTTTATAAAATAATTTTCAAAAGTAAACTGAAGCTGACTGTATCATAGAGGGCTTTCTTATCAACAAATGATTATTATCTTCCTCCGATCTATGATGTCTGGTTCACCTAATGGGGAGCTTTATTTTTTTTTAATTATCTCCTCTTCCTTTAGGTCCCTGCACAAACTAGTCTTATACAAATTAGCACGAAATTTAGTTCTTGAGGTTACTCTGCTCTAAAACATAAGTCGAACTTTATATCAAATAAGACCTCTACGTTTATACGGTACTCAGCTTTAAAACAACAATTTTTCTATTTGAAAGAGCATGTCGCATTCTACTTCTTTTGTATGTTAAATGTTTACATGAAAATATATATCTGGTAAGGGGAACTTGCCGCCAAGCTCCTCTATCCTAGTTAGACACTTCCAATGCCTCACAGGGTATATGAGTGTGAATTTCTTTTTGGCATTCACTGCAATAATTAAAAGAATATAGAGAAATCACAGCAAATCATAAAATTCAATTTTATATTTAACTACCGCATACATTTTTTTCCTACAATCCAAAAATACTGTAAGCACACTTTGGATATCTACAAATGGATAAAAATGAATATCTACCTTTTGAAATGTTAGGTCCTTTAAGAAAATAAGCACGAAGACTACTTAAGTAAATATTAATTTGGTGACCTTGGCTAGTCATATTACCAATATGCACTAGCAAAAGACACAAAACTATTTAGCATTTATGACACAAGACAAGCTTTTTACATTAATGGGCTCTCTTCAGAATATTACAATACTGCATAAACAGATTACCTCAATAAAACAATAACACAAAAAAAAGTTGTGACTATTTACCATATAAATTCTGACTAGAAAATTAGGAAGCAATTCTTTTAAAGTGCTTAACATGAGCTGTATGGCAAAATCGCACTTACACATCTACAGTATTAGTAGATGTTAGACAAAATTATAGCTACGAAGTTTCAAAACTTAAGGACACAGCTCAAGGAAATGTTAATGAAAAAAGATGATTAACAGGAAGCCAGAGAAAATTTTCACAAGCAGCCCCAAACAGAAATAAAATAAATATTGCAACAACATAAAGCATAGAAAAGACGTGAATATGTTTTTGCAGCAAATGATCAGCTTTATAGAAAATTCTATAGAGTAACTGCAGTTAATCACTTATAACAGAAATAAAAGCCCTATAGATTAAATTTTTTTTAACACAGCTCCTCTTAATATTGGCATTTGATATACATTCTACATACTATTAACAAAAAAGATGAAGACAAGAATAGAAAAGTAAATTTTGGTATGAAGGGTATGATCTGTGAAGGCCATGAGTCAAATAAGCTTTGAAAATGCCAAGGCTTCATAAAAGGCAAACCTTTTCCTGATTCTTAACTCTGAACACAGTCATTCCACATTAATCACCATATACTATTAAGTAAAAATCACTCCTGAAAATTAATATATATATATATATATATATATATACAGTAAATATATATTTACAAATTGTTACAATAAATGTTACAGCTATTTACCAACATTAACATAGTTTTAATATACAACTGCAAAATGGACTTTCACACCTGAAGATGTGTTTTCATTCCTACTGTACATGTAACACACTATATGCAGAGACAATATTAAATTCAATTTTAATAAAGTTTACGTTTAGAGTAAATGATTTCTTTTACAAAATATAGTACAATATTACATAACACAAACGGTAATTATTTCATAAGACAAAAGCTTTAATGTACATAATATTATACAAAGCAAAAACCAACTAAAAACTCTATTATTTGACAATGCAACTATCGGTGTACCTCTGCAATTTATGATGAAAGTCACGGCTAAGCTTGTAGGAATTACAAAAGATGAAGAAGAGTTAAAAGCAGGAAAATTACTGGAATCTTGTGAATCGCCCTCAAAAGAAAAAACTTTGAAACTAAATTCATTCATTTTACAGCTCATATAAAGATTCGTTCAAATAACATCTCAGAAAACTGTTTTGCAACAAGGTCTAAGTTTTTTTTTATTAGATATACAGTAATTAAAATCATAAGCTCTGAAACAGTCATAAAATAAACTATACATATCTAAGACACCAAAACCTACTGTAGGCAAGAAGTAAATATGCTCTAAATAGATGCTGATAAGAATTTTTTAAATTACACAATCTTTGTTGGGGCAAATACAGAAGTTCTAAAGGCTTTAAAAGTACTTTGTAGTGTGCACAAAATTATAAAAATATTAGTAATTAACTAGAACTATACAATTTTAAGAACTAAAGTGAACCGGTAATCCAATGAGAAGTTAATTTTAAAACCCATTATACTTTCAGGAGCTATTGATCTCCTTCACAAGGCGCATTGCTTTCCATATAGGCAATTTCCATGATCTTTTGCCATTCTATCTACATCTTCTTCTTCGTCAGCTTTATTGGCTCGTTTTAAAACGGAGTCTTTGTTTTTGATGAGCTGCCTCCACCTGCCTCTGTCCTGTTGGTATCCAGGCCCTTCTCTTTCATATCTGCTGCTAAGCAATTCTGTCTAGATATAGAATGGAAAATATGGTTTCATCTCTTCCAAAAGAATCATAAGATAGATCTCAGAGGCATCAGAGAATATGTGGCCTCTCTGTTTACTGCTGTCTAAACTGTTATAAATAGGCCTCATTCAACCAAGAAGAGACACGGATTTATCCTAAAATTATATGTTCTATGCAAGTACACAATATACTGCCTTTTCCAGTCGGTATCCGGACATTTTTCCCTCTTCGAGTTTGCCAACTGGACATTATAGCTAACAGACAAGATGCCTAAAGAATGCATGCCTAACAAAGCAGCTTAGAGGGGGGACTGTTTTTATTTTATTTTATATTCATATTATTAACCTAAATGAACCTAAAGGACAATCCTTTCAAATAGTTTCACTATGTATTAAATCTTTATCAAAGCGACACAGTTTTCAGCATTGCAAAACCTCTGTTAGCCATGATGTTTGGTAGGCATGGTTTCCACAGGCATACTGTCCGGTAGGAAAAATGTTGCAGGAAAAGTACCCATGGGCAAACTGTCCAGCCATGTTTCCAGCCATAGCAAGCAGGAGGTGGGGTATAAAGATTCCCAAATTTGTATCTCCTGTTTCGTAAAAGGCGATTAGAGGGGATACCATACTGGAGATGGGGGATGATTAATTTCATTTTCATATTTCCTACACAGCACACAAACCAACTAATGATCCTTAAACAAAACAGCTTAAAATTTTATCCATTTTAATGTCAGTGTAGTATTACTTCTCCAACCAACTGATCAACTGTTTGTTGCTTGCCACCCTGTCTCTGTCTGTCAGTCAGTATCATCAGTTTTATGTCTGTCTCTCAAGTTAACAAGAGTTAATATCCAGCTAATAAAAAGCTGATAAAATCCTTTTTCATTGTGTAGCTTAGTCCGTTAAGTCTGCTGAACTGCTATTATTATCGTCTGTCTGTAAGGCCAATTGTACCTCCGTCAACCTGGAGAGAAATATGAAAATATATACAGCTATGGCATCTATATACGTATTAATAAGTGATACTTTCTATATTCCAAAGTAATATTAATAAGATAGACCATGATTTCAGAGCCTTTAAATTATTTCCTAGAATGACCTTCAAATACATAAAAGATGTTCAAATGTATATTACGTGAGAAAAGTGCTTTAGTCTCTGAAAATCTTTTTTAAATAACTTCTTTTCAAGTTCTTATTCTAAAAGGAAGTTGGTAAATTCTGTAGCCTTGACTGAAGAATTTATACCAGAGAAAATAATCATAATTTTTTACAGTGCGTGCATAACGCGCCTATTATATGTATCACATCAAAAAGGAATTCTAGGTGCTGAGTCATGCACATGAAAATGGAAATAATGTAAAGTAAAAATACTTTCGATCTAGTGACATTCACTACAAAATTTTCATCACAAGCTGCTTAAAGAGCTGATGGAAAAATTGTGAAAAGGGAAAACAAGATGAATCTCTGGTCTCCTTCTCATAGTTCCCATCACCTTATCAGAGGAACTTGGCATCATGCTTGCAGAAAAAAATTAATCTAAACAGCATATGATGAGTTTTGACATGTGATATACATTTATAAAAGGAGCCTGATAAAAGCTGAAACATACCTAAGACAAAAATATACTATATTCATGGAACTTGTGATGACATACTGTACTTAACTTCTTTGAATATTGACATAAAACTTATATTGGAATTCATCTTATATCTCAGGGAAAGCGACATCATAAGGATGCATCATACCAGGCAGAAGAAAAAGATATTTAGAAGTACAACTGGAAAATCATCAACTGTTGTTATGGTATATAAAGCACAATTGCTTTAAGTATAAAAACTATATTATCATAAAAATATTCAGTGATGTTTGCAATTTTGACTGAAATGGTACAGAAATAATTTAATATCTACAGTTGCACATATGTTGATTAATGAAATAGTAATAACTCTACAACTACAAAATATCTAAAATTTGGTTATGAAAAAGGCGCAGGAGAGGGCTAATAGACCCATCACCCTAAAGGTCATTGTGATGAGGGAATTGTTTTGGCATCCTGACCCTTGCCTAAGTTGGGTTTGGAGCCAAACCACGACATCTTCCATTCCAGAGTCTCTCTCAAAAGCCGTTCTTCTTCCGGGGTCATGTGTAGTAAAGTAGCAACAGCCCTTGTCAACTGCACAGCCTAAAAAATTAAAGTATGGGTAAATTGGATGCATGTGGGAGAGAAGGAATTCTGAGCACTCGTACTGTGAAATTGACTAAAAACTGGCCTTGTATTCTCTGAGGGAGGGGAAGAAATATTTTCACAAACTTGCATTCCCTGCAAGTCAGAGGAGCTAACTAAAAAACGAGAGGAAAGTGGAAGGTTACAATTCCACCCTATATTCATTATTCATTTTAAATACCTAAATACAATTGGCAAGAAAATGGGAACCACGACAGCAAAGTGATTAGAGCACTCGTCTTGTGAAGTAAGAAACCCATGTTCAAGCCCACTGTGGGACATTAGGAGGGCATCCAGCCTTAATCCTTCAGCTCCACCCCCATTAGAATGGGGATTAAAAGTGAGACAAAACGGAGAAAAACATCTAGCAGGGAAAGATAAAGATGTAAAATGCAAGTTGAAATTCTTCTGCCTCAAGTCTTCTTCCCAAGTCATGGCAACCCAGATGGCTAGAGGTGATAAGATAATGTAAGAGTATAATAATTTTCATGTTAAGAAATATATTTTCAGTTCTATTATTAAAGATATGGCCAGCATAATAGCTGCAGCCAGTTATGAAGTCTTTAAATAAAAAAATAGCTTATTTAATGAGTGATATATTTTCTTAGAATTAAAGTTTTTGGGAAGACATAAAAAATACAAAAATAGTGTAATCACAAAGTACAATAGAGCTGACCTCATATTCCCTTGACGTAAGATACTTGATGATGACATGCTTCAAATATTCATGACTAACGCCATCTGTATTAGGACTTCCATTAACAGCATTTGTTCCATGTTGTATATTATTCCCTGAGTTATGGACTGAAATAGCATAGTAAAGTTTCATGAAGTAGATTGGACACCTTGAAAGGATGGACAGTGAAAGAATTATACATTGTATTTCAAACTGGATACACCCAGCTTTGGAATTCATGACAGGACCAAGAAAAACTGGTTAAACCTGAGGACTGGATCTAGAATTCAGTATTGGTGTCTGCTTTACATTGTTCACTATATATGGCATGCTGGAACTTGACTTAAAGCAAATGGAGGTTAATTGAAAAATGATATCTTCATACTGCTTTAATATTCCTTTTCTCTGGGTGTGGCACCCTTTCGACACTGTCAAGATAAGAGTATATGTGTGGGAAACAAATTAATATTGCTGAAGGTGTAACTCTCAACAGTGGATATAATTCATTGCTCTGAAGAAAGAACAGACCTGCAGCCTGAGAAACTCACCATTTGGAGGAGGAGAGACAGCTTGGGGAGGTTTGACCTCTGTTCGTAATTCAGTTGCATTGTCAGCTGTATCGGCAGAGAGTTTCAGTTCTCTTTGGATGGTCTTCTTCATGTCTGCTAACCTCTGCCCTTGTACTTTCAATGCCTGCATATGAGAAGGTGATAAAAGCTTATTACACATATTATTCTCATTCAAAATTTCTTTTTTAAATTGCACAATATGTTCATTACACTGGGGATATATAAGGACAAATTAATTTTGGTATTGCATGGTGTGCAAGGTAAGATTAGCTATAGATGAGAGAATGTATCTTAAAGAGAAATACAAATTCGAAATTGAGAACACCTGTAGAATAACGTTTCAAGGTAGCATAAAAATGTACAGTACTTAAACCAACAGACAGGCTTAATGACGGAGAGAGAGCATGAGAGATAGGCTGACAGATAGTTAAAAATACTTTAAAGTAGATATACAGTACATTGAAAAACAGAGATAGATAAAGAGATAAGAAAGAGAGTTAAGAGAGTAGAGTGTGAGAGAAATATATATTTTACTCAACGCTGCAATATACTACGCATTCAGTGTCTCTTTAAATGAAATACCTCACAGTCATATATATCATAACTTCCGCTTGAATCAAAGCTGCTATGCAGCGTTTTTTGAACTGCAAGTTCTTCAACTGAAGACACATATAGAGATAGATAGGAAGACAGTTAATATACTTATAGTTTCATGGGAAAAGTTAGATAAAGAAACAAACAACGACGGCAAAATCAAGTATTCTTACCTGCTTTTTCTCACTTAGTTCATCCTCCATATTCTTAACTGCCTCCCTTAGTGTTTTAACAGTCTTTGATTCTTCAATTTTTTGTTCTATGTCTTCCTTTGAGCCCTTAAGCTTTAATCTAAGTGATTCACACTCAGCCCTAAACTGCGTAAGACTTTGGTCAAGCTCAGTGATATGGGACGATTTGCTTGTAACCTCTCCTTCAAGATCCTTTGTACGTTCTATTGATGCAGCAAGCTTTTCAACGTATTCGTCTAAATTCTTAGACAGTTTGGTCTTTTCACTGGAGGTAGTATCTAATTTACTTTGGACTTCATATCTAGCCTTCTCAAGAGTCTCACAGTTCGTCCTTTCTTTATTTACAACGTCCTGCAGATTCTTGTTTTCTAATTGCACTGACTGCAAGTCTGCTTGCACTTTGCACAAGTCACTTTTTAATGATGTTATTTCTGATTCAAGATTACTGCATTTTACTTCAACAGATAACACAGTTTCTTCTTTGCTTCTCAGTTTTTCTGAACACATTAGGAATTTCTCCTCGATAATTTTCTGTAAAAAAATATTGATAAATGCATATAAATCATATCGAGAAATTAAGTCAAAATAACAAGCACCTGATTTTTTCTGAAAATTCCTTTTCACTTGATAAAAGAAATCGATACTATAATCTGATATAAAAGATCAGAAAACGACAATTGGAATAGAAAACTGAAAAATATACTTACATGTTTGTTCTGCAAGGAGACAGTTTCTTGTTCTTTTTCTGAAATGGTGCTGCGGAGCTGCCACCTCAGGGACTCAATGTCTTCTTTATGACGGGATAGGTCTTCTGTGAGATGCTTCTCAGTTTCGAGTTTCGAGTTCATGAGGGACTGTATTTGTTCTTTTAAGGCACTGATTTCAGACTTTAGCACAGAGTTCTCTTCATCTGCTCTTTTGAGGTCAGCCTAGTGAGAGATGGTTATGAGATCTATCAAAAATTTTTTTTTTTAACTATATACAAAGGTTTCTCCCAAATAAGCAATGTGGCCATGATAAAATGCATGAACATGATAACAAAACTAATAGTCATTTGCACTGCTCTATTTTTAATTAATAACTGACTTATCATCATGATTAAGGCTGAAGGACTGTTACTTATCATTCCTAAAAGAGAAAAAAGAAATATTTTCTTTTATTACATCACTAATATGCAAATCTTAGTGGATACAGACCTGAAAATCACATTCCACAGCATCTTTAACAAGTAAGGCATCTTTCTACAGAAAAGAATCTTCTGTTGTAAATTTAGTGTTACAATGGTTACATATGAAAGGCTAATAAAAAAAAACAGATATCAAAGGTATTCCTCATCATATATGCTGCAAAATTTTGTTTTTTCTTCCTCCTTCTGTCCTTCCTAATTCTTATAACCGATCCTTCTTCAAAAAACAGATCTATAGTCATCTCAGGGCCTAATCCTGCCACATCTCTAACTCCTCAGTACTTTGATTATTCTTTCAGCCAGTCCATTTCCTGTTGTGTATCATTCCCTTATTTCTGCCAGATGAGGGAAATATTATTGCTGGTTCCAGTGACACAAACACACAAAATAATATATATATATATATATATATATATATATATATATATATATATATATATATATATATATATATATATATATATATATATATATATATATATATAATATATATATATATATATATATATATATATATATATATATATATATATATATATATATATATATATATATATATATATATATACTGTATATCTATAACTGTATACTCTTCCGGTTTTAGTTCACAGACTCACTTTTCTACCAAGGGCTAGGACAGTTGCCTACTTGCAAAGGACTTGTTTTGGCAGCTGTAATTGTTATTCTGAGTGCATGCCCTTGCTTCATATATATATATATATGAAGCATCAATATATGCCTTTAAACAAGCTACTGATAATTCTATATTGTAGCATACCTGATCTTCTGCTGTCTTGGAGTTAAGATTTTGTATCTGGTTTTCTAAAGCCGTGATTTTACCACTCCAAGAAGACTTAATATTATTTAACTGCTGACGCGCTTCTTCCATTCGATGTTCCATGATTTCTCTCTAGAATTAGGCAAGATAAATACATTAATGAATGTCAGGTACATAATGTTACAAGCAGCTGATCAAACTACAAAAGAAGGAAGACTAATACCGATGACTGACAACAGCCCCACCCTCAATATTCTATTAATATCAAGAATGAAACATTCTGTATTATTATCAATTATCGATATTATTTGCAATTGTATGCTACCTTACATACTTAATTAAATATCCTCAAACCTTGAGTAATAAAGAGAGTATAGGAAACTCTAAATTTAACCAATAATTTATGGATCCTTGAGTATCCTCCGTCATTCTTATTCTCCATATTATTTACAAAGTTATTTAAGAGATAAAATTCTAACCTCTTTCATGAGAGCCTGTACTTTCTCTGTCTCATGTAACGTTGCTTGACCGCTTCGATGCTCAAGAGTAGTTATACGCTCCTGTAAGTGTTTTACTTCCTCATTTTTGCATTCCTCAAGGGCAGCATATCTGTTGTACACAGAGTGGTTTAAATAAGATAATGCACTTCATAAAAATAAATCATTACTGCAATACAAATATTTGTATCTTAAAGAATTATACTGCATAGTCACCAAGTTTTGGACTGGGCATTGAAAGTAAAGTAATCTATATCCTTACAAATATAAAACTGAAGCAGAGAAAGTACAAACTTAAAATCAAATAAAGATATATACTCTTTAAAGATAATGACTAAGTAGCATCTAGAAAAAAAAGACAGGTAGCCAGGAGAGTAGATAGATATAGAGAGATGAAAGTATGGAAAAAAGAGAGAAAATGCTTACAAAATACTAAGATATAAACTGACAACGGTACAGACAGAAAGATAAGCTTGGTATTCAGAAGAAATGAGGCAGGATCAGATTACCTTTATAAGTAAGTAGGGAAAATAGAACAGAGTAAAGCATAAAACCAATCTGAGATATAATAATGTACTGACTTTGTGTGACTGGCACTGAGTTTATGATTGAGACCTGCAACCTGACTCTCGAGTTCAGTCTTCTCTTCGCTCAGAAGTCTGACACGATCCTCTAAGCCTGGCAATGCCTGAATACGTAGCTCAGCAGAAGCAAGTGCTTCCGTTTTCTGTGAGAGTTCACTTTGTAAAGCTTCCAACTCACTGTTTGTATTCAAAAGCTGAAAAAAATTTGAAATTGTTGGAGAGGCTGCACTGGGACCTAAATATCCTTTAATACCTCCACAACTTAGTATAAAATAACAACAATACAGTAATAATAAAAAGGTATCGATAAGAGTCTCCGTGGAGATGAAGAAAAATTCAGCAATTGCGTTCCCTGTGTGTCATAGTAGGCACAATAAGCGATATCCTGACTGATAGGCAAGGAATAATTCAACAACTATATTCCCAATATGTTGCAAGACCTAACTAAAAGGGCTAGGGGAGATAGGCATTGCCAATCCCTCCCTCCCTGCATTTGTTTTCTTGCAATAAAACAAATGATAAGGAGGTAAGGGCGGAATGGGTAAGTTAAAACCTAGTTACCTTCATTCTTTTGCTACAGTTGCTACCACTCTTTTAGTTCAATAGGTAATAAAGTCTTGGAAAAAATTAAAAAGTGGTTTCAAGAAAAGCACTAGTACAAGTAAGTCCTTAATGATTCAATCCACTAACAAGTATGATCACTCTGGGCTTACTCAAGCGAGGACACTCTATACTTTTGTATCTTCTCAATAACAACATTAAATTTGATACAGAAACCATTGACATTCATTAAAAATTGAAGGTTACAACAGCTAAAGATGTCTGAACATTAAGATTTTATATTTATAACTAACAAGCTAAACTACAATTACACGTCTTATTTTCTTGCACCTGAAAGCTCGCTGCACTGATCAAGAACATATGTGGATGGTAATTACAATGAGCAAAATAATCTGGAATACACCTGCATGATTCTATAGGTATACAAAATAAATATAACTCTTGAGAAGTAAATACATAACACAATAACAATTTATCATATACTGAGAAGCAACTGTTGAAGCAATACAAAATAAAGTACTATCATATAAATATCTGCATGATATAGGTCCTCTTATTGGATTTTCCTATTCAATTTAATTTTAAAAGTTAAAAGTAGCCATAGCCAATTATAGAAAGATATACAGTAGATCCTTCACCTACAAACACCCGACCACGAAAAAATCGACCTAGGAACACAATTTTCGAAAAAATTTTGCAACGACTCACGAACAATCCTCGAGGTTCGAACGCGCATACACATGCACATCTGCCCGGGCGACTGCATGTTTGCTCTCAGTTTTGCATTGGTGCCTACACTGTGAAAATTGTTTGCTGTTCTTTCGTTGTAGATTTCCAGATTTTATTTGCTTTTTACTTTAAGCTAGCCCTCATTATGGTTCCAATGAAAGTGAAAAGTGTCTGTGATAGTGGTGTTAAAAGGCCTAAACATATTATAGTGGAACCGAAAAAAGAAATAATAGCTAAACACGAGGAGGGTGATCGTGTTTCTGATTGCGCCATGCAGCATGACATGGCGAAATTGACCATCTGTACTATATTAAAGAATAAAGAGGTCTTAAAGGTGGCTGACGTGGCTAAAGGAGTTACTATTTTAATGAAGGATAGGTCTCAGATTATAGAAGAGCTAGAAAAATTATTGCTAGCTTGGATAAATGAAAGAGAGCTTGCTGGAGATAGTGTTTGTGAGCCTATAATATGCACTAAGGCTCTACATTTACACCATGATTACGTAGCAAACATCCGAGTGCTAGTGGCGCTAAAATTGACGAATTTAAAGCAAGGCAAGGCTGGTCTGAAAAATTTTGTCAGTGAACTGGAATTCAAAGTGTTGCTAGGCATGGAGAGGTGGCTAGTTCAGACCAAAAGGCAGCAGATGCCTATGTGCTGCAATTCGGTAACTTCATTAAAAGTGAAGGTTACGTTTCGCAGCAAGTTTTTAACAGTGATGAAACAGGACTGTTTTGGAAAAGAATGCCAGAAAGGCTCTACATAACCCAAGACGAGAAGGCATTGCCTGGCCACAAACCAATGAAGGACTAGCTTACACTTTTTTTGTGCGCTAATGCAAGTGGGGCTTGCAAGATTAAGCCTCTTTTAGTCTGCCACTCTGAAAAACCACATGCTTTAAAGAGTAATAATGTGTTGAAGGCTAGACTTCAGGTAAAGTAGAGGTCGGATAGCAGCTTGGGTACCACATATCATATTCATAGAATGATTGACTGAAGTTCTTCTACCAGTAGTCAAGAGATATCTTGAGGAAGGTTTGCATATTAAGTGTATTCTGATAATGTTCAATGTTCCTACCTAACCTCAAGGTTTAGAAGATGACTTTGCTATCATATGCGACTTCATAAAAGTCAAATTTCTACCTCCAAACACCACTCCATTCCTCCAGCCCATGGACCAGCAAGTCATTTCAAATTTTAAGACGCTGTATATGGAGGGCCTTTGTGTCAGGTGTTTTCAGGTCACCAACGACACGGATTTGACCCTGTGTGAATTCTGTAAAGACCACTTCAATATCCTCCACTGCATAGGCCTCTTTGACAAGGCATGGAAGGTCTCTTACCGCACAATGCAGTCACCCTGGAGGAAACTTTGGCCAGGTTGTGTGGCTGATAGAAATTTTGAGGGTATCAAGGAGGAGACAGCTGTCAAATCAGTGAATGAGATTGTGGCCATGGGCAAAAGTTTGGGCTTGGAGATCAACAAGGAGGATGTGGACCACAAACAAGAGCTCACCAGCTAAGAAATGATCGAGTTGCAGCATGAGCAGATGAAGACTATCCAAGAGGAGTAATCAGTGGAGGAAGGGATGAGAGGGTAAAGGTTTCAAGTGAAAAGTTCAAAGAAATTTTTAGTAAGTGATATGCAGGCTTTCATTGAGACTCATCACCCGGGCAAAAATGTGAGCAACAGAGCAGTGAACATTTTAAATAACAATGTGATGCATCATTTCAGAAAAATTTATAAACAATACCACCCAGAGAATCACCTTCCAAGAGAGAACATACATGTAGAGAGAAAACAACAGAAATACAACCTGTACCTGAACAGTTGCCCAAAGATTTTATGATAATGGACTCTCTTTCGAAGGAATAGTCATCCTCCTCCTCCTCCACCACCATCCACGTTTGGCAGCAACAATCAACCACAAAGGTAAATACTGTACCATGTTTAATTTTTGCACAGAAGAATATTTTTCTATAATTAAAGTTATTTTCCAAACATTTATACAGTTTTGTAACATATAAACCCATAAAAAATTTTAAAAGGTATATTTCTGGGGCTGGGGAATGGATTAATTAAAATCTCATTAATTTCAATGGGAAAAATTGTTTCGAGGTACACACAAATGGGGTTAAGGAACGGATTAAGTTTGTGATCAGAGGTACAAGTGTATAGAGATATAAAACTTATGATTGCACAGAACGATAAGATACGGATCTAAATAGACCACAGAAAATAAAGATCCAAGAAAAAATCTCTTTACACAATAAAGATTAGTATCATCAATCTTTTCTATAAGTCTAAAACTCACCATATGCTTTATCTTAGCCATTTCTTGTGCATTCAGGCCCTCCATCTGATCACAGTTATCTTGTAGTTCCACAATTTTAGCCTCCAATCCTGGAAAATAAAGACATTATGCAATTTTTATCCCTTATAAGCACTTGTATAATGTGAACACAGCAGTTTTAACATAATCTTTAAGAGCAGACTTTTCTGTAGTTTTGGTATGCTATTAATATTTATGTAATGTGTAAATAAATGTCCATACACAACAAATATTACAGCACAGATACTACAGTAGTTTCAGTACTGCATTAATACTTGTGAAGTGCGTACATACCAGCTTATACGTAATTCAAACTCAAACCGATTACATAACTAATTCACTGCAAAAAACAAGGCTGACGGAAGGAATATGGCCGTTAATGATAAAAATTTATTTGTGGTTATGTATTTAATTAGGAGCTTTGTTAATCTGATCAACCAGTTCCTTAAGCTGAGTAATTAAATTACTTACTGCTTACATGCATATACAAAAAAATTGCTCAGGTATACAAGAAAAAGCATTATGGTTACATGAAGACAGTTGTTTTTAAGTATTTCCCATAACATTTTACACATCAGTCTAAAGTTATAAACCTTGACACAGTAATTTTTTTTCTAGATCTCGAAATCAGAAAGGAGGCCATGACCAAATGGAGAAGGAAAATCTAAAAAGGCACTACAACAAAAATAATAATCTCTTTTACCTTTGCAATTACATATATATAAGCTCACAGTGATTCTTACACATAATATATGGTTAATATAACCTAGAATTCTGGTGGAACTGTAACTCAAAGAACAAGAGAAGACACATGAGACTCTTACAACATAGAAAAGAATGACAAAAGCTCTACTAAGCTTCTAGGGTATATTTCTTTAAAATTTAACTAGTAGTGTAATTCTGAGCCATATATATGCTATATGCAAATGAAAAGCAAGAAACTTTCATGGGCTAATGGGCTAAGTACCATGGAACTTGAGTTTGATTACATTTCATTTCGTGGAGGGAAAGTGAAGTATTAACTTAGTTACAGAAACGATGCAAAAGTAACAGGGATGGAATCTGTCATCACCAAACAATGCCAACTTAGCAGGTGTGCAGAATATGTCAATAGAAAAGGCAGATAAAAGAACCAGATATTCCCTGGACAGGCATACGGCTATGCATAGGCATACATATGATCATTTTGAAGCCTTGAACTCAGAAAAAGATAATGCTTATTCAAGAGGGATAATATTAGTGCATAAGCTTACATATAGGGCAGAAATGAAATATTTTAATTCATATTATAAGAATCCATCATCACTTGAATCAAAATGTAATCTGTTCTGATATATACTGAAATGACAAGATGACACTCGCCTCTAACATCTCTAAAACATAAATGTATTGTAATTAATTCTAGTAGCGGAAAGCTTTTATATTTTTCTGTAAAGAAGAGTATTCAAGTAATATGGAGTTTACATTAGACGTTTACTTTAGAATTCCAAGTTCAACTGTAGGATGCTTGTTCAGTATCCCATTATCAGAAATCATTGGAAAATGTTCTGATAGAACATTGCGTCAAATGGAAAATATACAAGTAAAATCCAAGATTTCCTGAAAATAACCACTTAATATTCACAGCTATGTAAGGCTTGTTTCACACAGAAGTAAAGTGAAAGTAATTTCAAATAAATCGCTTTGTTGATAATGAAAAGTATAACCTCGAAGTGATGGAGCAAATGACACAACAATTTCCAACTCTGACTTTATATAAAGTAGCTTTAATAACAACTACTGATCCGAATGAATGAGCTACTGTACGCCAAAACATTTACATAGCTATATGGGGTTGTAACAAAGTCATAAGTTAAAGTTCTTCAAAAAGATCTGCATATGCAGTTTTTTCACAAGATCTGCATATGCAATTTTTTCACAAACAGAATTACAATACTGTATATATTGAGCTTTCTTGTGAATTGTCAGTGTTAATATACTGTGTGAGTTCAAAGAAAAGATAAATGCATACTACAGATTCAATCATTGAAAGTGATGTTATAAAACAGGAGAATCTTGTTGATCGGCTGTAGACGTTTGATATTCAGTTATCTAATGTATTTATCAGATTATATGGTATGTAAAACACCAGCTATGCATGCACATAAAAAGAGTGATAGAGACAGCTATGATAACCATCAGTCTCTACTAAAACTGTCCATTCATTTACAATCTAGCATATTGTTTTAATAAAAGCAGGATAAGGTTAAGAAGGCCTATTAAAGAAGGAAATGAAATGCAAGAATTTTACAGCAATTGGTCAGTTCGTGATATCTACTGATTGCATTATCATGAAATTAATAAGCTCTTTTGACATTTTTTTCTGTTAGTTTAATGGGCCTTCATTCCCATTTATCAAGCTGTAATATATCTGTTTAGTTATTTAAGAGACGAATAAGTGACAATAGGAGAAATCATAGTGGATACCTTATCTCCCCTTAGCACACTTTCGTAAGTGATTTCTAATGCAAATGTTGGCCAATCGCACTTTTATGACATTAAAAATTATATACTTACAACTTAACATTAAATAAAGGAATTCTGAATTGACATACAAAAATTATTGTGTAAACAGATATAGCTATGTGAAAGTAAATACAAAACTTATTTATAAAATAACACACCCGTATTGGTAAGAAATTTCATAACAGTGACTCTATTAATGTGAAAAGTGAACATACTGTGATGTTAAAACCTCAAGATGGTATAAAGTAAACAATACTCATCTTGACCTCATGGTTGGACCAGCCAGTCCCGAAATGGCACATGAAACAATATGTCTCTTTCTTTCCCACAAAATCCTATTGGTGCAGACAGATGTAAACCAGTTCAACTTACCCTTCGCTCTAGCTGAAATTGATAAAGGAATTCTACATTAAATACAAAATGGATAGGATATGAGATGAGAGCTAAGTAGAGACACTATGACCCCAATATAGAATGAGGAAATATATGAGAAACTGTCTTCAGGTAATACTGGACTGAGGTAACCAAGCTTAGAAGAATACTATCACAATAAGAGGCATACTACCAACACACTGGACATCATCTATCATGCAGTATTCCTGAAGACAAGGAGACTATCCTAATAGAAATAGATTACGTTAAGATACTAATATACATATAGATATGTACTGAACTATACCCCGCAGGTGTTCATAAACTGGTACTACTATGGAGAGGTCTTTCTAATATTAATGGAGAGACGAACTTCACAGTAACTCACAACTTTTAACCAATAATGGAAAATCAGAGAGGTAGTTTTACTAATAACTTCACCGATTTCTATTGGTTAATAATGTTCTGTTCTATTAGTTGTAAGTTTATTAGTAACTAGTCTTAAACATGAATTTGCTAATTCAACTATAACTGTGTGTTCCTGTGAACCTGGCCAGTTTAAACCCAGTTAGTCAACGCTTTTGTATATTCTTTAAACAATTTCCTTGCAATTGGGTTACAAAATTTTATTAGTCTATTCACATCTATCGTTCTTGTATATTATAATCTGTATGTGCATAAGAGGAATGTAATTATTTCAATTATGAGGACTTGATTTGGGAGCTAGATAAAAAGTACCTTAATAACAGTAATAAAAGTACTGTGTAGCAAAAAAGATATCAATGTACACTGAGGAAAATTGTATGAGCAGTAATAAATAATCATATTTGTATTAATTCAAATTTTGCTTTTTTGGACATTCACTTTTAAAGGGATAGGCATACGCAAAGTATTTCTAAACTTGCTCATGAATTATTAAAAAGTAAATTCCTCTATAAAGTAGCTATGTTAGTATATTTATAACAACAAATGGAATCTCTCCAGTAATTTAACAACATAAAGTTTACAAACAAAGTTTGACTATCTATAATTACCTTCAGCTTCCTTAAGTTGTTCAGAGGCATGCCTCTTACTCGAACTGAAAGTGTCTGTTTGTTGTTGAAGCTTTTTCTCTCTGTGATGTGAAGCTTCCAAATTTTGTTCCAATGTAGATAGCTGATTAAAAAAAAAGCAAGCATAAATTAGTTGGTAGCACTGTTATCATTATATTATGGGGCCAGCTCTGAGCAAGAGGGAATACATGATATTCATCAATGCACCTCAGATTTTATACTGCTCAATTGTTATGATAAATAATGTATGCTGCAAATTTTTTCATCACTTGAGATTTCATATCTCGCAACACTAGCTAAGGTAAATTTAAGAGTAGCAAAAGGAATGAGCTAGCTATGTTGTACCTCCCTCTGCCAATTCCTCCCTTCCCTGTAGTCACTTTTTAGCAAATAGAGATTAAGGGTGGGAAGGACTGACCCCACCCCACTGTCCCTTTTAATGAAATCTCATGGCACAAAGGGTATATGTGCGAGGACATCTTTCTTCCCCATCATCAGTTTTAGTAGCTAATTACTATATGGAGAGGCAAAGTTTGATTGTCACTTCTTCGTGGTGCCCCCTAGATAATTAAAATTACTATAACCGTAACTGACAATAAACTATAAAAAAAAACCCTACAACAATTCTCAAATTTATAAAATTCTAAAGAGGGTACTTCATCCTCCAAAAGCTGGAAGAGTGTCCATAACCCAAATAAAAGAGCCAATATGAAATGATTTCTTCTTGTCCAAGTCTATCTTTATCTCCTCCAATGGTTGCTCTTTGGGAAAAAAAATCCGAGGTGAGAGAGGAAGTGCCAATACTTAGTTCCTTTTTCATACCCAGGGGAAATAATAATAATAATAATAATAATAATAATAATAATAATAATAATAATAATAATAATGCAAATTAAATTTAACCTATCTGATGAAATACCAAATAAACATAAATAAATACAACCACACACTTCATACAATAATAAAAATAATAATGATAATAATATAGCTACTACTACTACTACTGCTAATAATAATAATAATAATATTAATAAATACTTACTTTATCTTTTTCCTCAAGTAGTTTTGCTTTCCATTCTATCTCACGAGCATTCAGCCTCTCCAATGCTGCATCCTGTTGTGTTTCTAAGGCTGTTCGGAGTTTCAGAACCTCTCGCTCTAATTCCTGAATCTAAAAGGAAAAGAGTTTGCTACTCTATGAAGTTGTAAATGTTAAACGAGTAAAGGAATTACCTAACTAGTAGAACATTATTTTCCATTTAAAGATATTTACAAGTTCTTAGGATTCCTATACAATGACTGAGGTAAACCAACTGCTAGAGTTGTAAGTTGAACAGTTAATAAATGTGTAAATGTAATGCTCAAATTTCTTTCAGAAAAGGCTTTTAAGCCATTAAGTCTCCAGTACCAGGGTAAAGTTATGCAAACTCCTGGAATTGCAATACTTTGTGAGGCAATACTGTATGAATGCCCATGCATCCTTGGTACCTAAAACACAATTTAGTTAAGTGGGGGATACTATAAAGCAGTGTCAGAGTGAAAGCCGCCCTCTAAGTAACATGTGCGTACTGGAGAATATAACGATATGCAAAGTGAATCTAATTCCTATCAACCACTTGAGTAAAGGACATGCCCAAGCCAAAAATCACTTTTGCATGCATGTTTCTAAGTTGTTCATGAATGACCTATGTAAAGATAAAATTTCTGTATGTAACAAAGCATGTGTTTCTCACTTTGCAAGAACAAAATGATAAGGATCTAATTAAATTAATCTAAGCATTAGGAATATCTGGTCTTATTCATATATATAACAAGAGAAAACGCTGGCAATAAAGTCACATACTGTATTTCTCTGATTGCAAATCATCTAATTAAAATACATGAAGTAAACAGCTAATCTATTGAAAAATATATATTCTTTTGACAAATAAATTACCTAGATAATAACTGAAACTGGAACTCACATAGCAAATTTTAATTTACAGTCTCTGACCTGAATTCCCAGATTATTTTTACCTGAAGAAAATATATGAGTACTGTATATATTTTGCAGTGTGGATAGAAGGTGGTCATAGATTATCCTGTACGAGCAGAAAGCCAAATCAAGGAGTCTGGTGAGAGTAATTGATATACATTGCTCATAAAGTTGACATTCAGTGTAGGAACAGCTGAAGTACATCAGTAAATACATACTTCTTGAGATATTTAAGTACTGTCTAATAAAAGGCATTGGAGAGCTGTGGGCTGGCAATTCCTCCCTCCCTAAATTTATTTCTTACCACAAAATAATTGGCAGAAGAGGAGAGTATGGGTAAAGTATGCTTATGCCTTGCTACCTCAGTCCTACTTCTACAGTTGTGGTTACATTATTCTAATACGATATGATGTCTGTTTTGAATAACATTTTTCATAAAAACCCTATATAAACATATCCTCCTCATCATCTACAAAAGGAGAAATAAAAATTTTTACAATTACACATGCCTAACAATATTTATCCATTTCTGGACCTTTCCATAGAGGCCTCTGATAAATAGAGGAGTAAGAGAAGTAATTTCTTATATGATACTCTGAAGATATACATAGTTTAAGAGGTTGATATCATCCAACCAAGACAACTAACCTTTTCACTGAAGCCTCTATGCTCATTTGTGTTGACTGGTGATTTGGGAGGGGAAAGTGGTAGCCCTATTCCCTGAAGTGAAGCTGTGGAGGGTTGGCGAGAATGTCTTGATCTGGGTGTAAGGCTTCCAGGCGTGTGCTGAGCTGAGCGCTGACGCGAACCTACTCCAATGGACGATAAGGCCTGGGGTGATGTCAGCTTTTTAAGATCAGCTACATCTCCGATCTTGCTCTTTAAGTTGCCAAACATCTTCTCTTTTCCACTTGTTCACTGGAATGCATAAATATAAATTAATAATATTTATCAAATAAATACTTTTCAATTAATAAGTTATACATTTCTAAATTTAAATCATTAAGAGAGAAACTCTCGACAAATCTTGTGCCTGTATAATAGAATTGGTATTCCATTTATTAAGAGCTACCTATACATAGTATGGTTAAAAACTCTGCATCTGTCTGAAATGTAAAACAAAAGAGTCAGATGAGGTGAGACTCCAAAGAATGTTCCATATAAAAAGCCTATATATATATATCACATCATACTTGAAAGTCAAGAGTCCAGTATATGTAACTGGCTCTCCCAAGTTTTAATTACAAATTGTGAAAGACAGACATTACATTATGAAGTGATCCCAGGAGACTGCTGCAACAAAGCAATACGGCATACAGATATAGCCGTGGTAATTTCACTTCATATAATTTCAAGTAGCTACACCAGCTATTAAAATACAATAATGCAATAAATGGTGTGATGAACTGAACAGTTCACCAATGGAGAATTAATTGCTTGACCTATCTTGCATTCATTTACCTATCTGATGAAATACCATATAAATAAGAATAAATACCACCACACACTTTATATATACTGCTACCATATTTAACTAATACATATTTGTCAAAAAATTTCTTACATCTGAGCCCATGTGCATTCTAAATGTAAGTAAACAATTTTCACCCATGGGAAGAAAACTTTATTACTGCAAAGAAAAATTTTATAGCTGATAGTACAGCTGTAACAAATGATCTTCAATACCAAGCCTTCACCTATCTTATCCGATCTCACCTCTACAATCGGCTGCTTGATGAAATAAATTAAACTTTGTGATGGGGAAATTACAGTCCTCGCATTCACAAATTTCCTTATGAATTGGAAAATATGAGGATAGAATTATTTTCTATCCACCACCAGGGATATCATAACAAACAATAAGAATATTAACAATAAACTCATCCTTTCTCTCAAGTCGCAAGTAGTAAATCATATGCTTTGGGTTATAGTTAAGCTAAAAATAAGCTATAGGAACTTAGTGTTTTGAAGGATTATGACCCAGAGGCAATGTAAGATTGGGAAGGCAAAAAATACAGACATATGCTTAAGATCGCAAGGCAAACACTAAAAGTAGTTAACAGCTCCAATGAAAGTGTAATATAGTGTCTTAATAAAAGATAAACGACAGACATCTGTAGACCCTACATTTAAATACTGTACTATAATGATCATGCAAGATAAACACGCATAAGGCTGCCCTTTGATTGCAACATGTGTTAAGATTCTACTAAAACAATGAGTAAAAAAAAAAAAAAATACAAAATCCAACACTGACAGAAACTAATAACAAAAGTTGGTGAATTAGCAAAATTATCAAGTTTATATATTCATCTCTGCCCTCAAGTTCCCACTGTAAAACTACTTCATCCATAGGATTCAACTAAGGACTTCAAAAGTTCAGAACCCAAGAATCCTGGCTGGTGTCATGTCCATTATGTAATTATAAAAGTTAACAGCGCACTGTAAGAGTTCTTGCTTTGTAGTCTGGAATGTGAGGTGAGTACTTTAATTGGAGGAACTACTAACATGGTGGATCTTCAAATGAAACCTGATTTAATGAAAATATACAGGCCAAGACTGTTAAACAGACCAGACCATACTTGATGATAAAATTACTAGTTTTAAGCTGATTTTACCTATAAAATACCATTTATAGGATTAGATTATTGACGTGGCTTAATGTTTGTTTGAATTAACAGTTGATATTATTTATGACCCTTTTCCATGTTATAAAATATCAAAACATGATCTTTGTTATTGGAATAGGTTAGGTTAAGAGGTTCACCCTTATCTTCTTTCATAATAAATAAGAATGGTACCTCAATTTAACAGTTACCGAAGGATTAATTATATAATTACTGTTCAATTATGCCTAAATACAGAATAGTCAACAAGTACGTAGTATTAGGATAGCAAGGTAACGGTATATCAGTAATATGTTATTTTCACACCCGCAACGAGCTAAATGAATATACAAAACTTTTAGGACATTATAACAGGTAAAAAACAAGAAATTCAATTATTAACTGTATTCTTCAAAAAGGATAAACTAACCTAACTGCTAACAAAGAGTCAAGATTTTTTTTTTAATGGGTGTATTTATCTTATTCTAGAGACATATGACTACGAAATGCCCTTTTTAAAGAACTTTCGGCTATTTTCAATGCAACAGTAGCCTGACACACACTATCATACGAGCAAATGACCCAAACACACACGTCAAAGAAAAATGCCTAACCCATTACGCTATGTATATGCTTTATTCAGAACATATTGAAATTGGTTTTTTGTCACTTTGGAGGATGATTATTGTATGGAACTTTCTTATTGGCAGCTTAACGTAAATAACAAAAGAAACTAATAAATACATCAAGAAAAATGTGGATTTGTAATTCAAGAATTCCAAAAAGACAACAATTTTTATTTTTTAATTTTATATTTAGAGGTTTATTCGTTGACAGGAAATTTTCTCTGGGTTATTGCAATGATTTTTCCTTTACAAAGATTAAATATATAGGTTCGAACCGCTTCAAAATGACAAAACTCCTTATCAAATTTCTGCAGAAAAACGTATTTTTTTTTTACGCACATATTCCCATCACATTCCGAAATGGCCCGTAATTACTGATTCACAAGACTGAATATTTAATAACTTCATGTCTTTACCTGGGGTAAACTAGCAAATACTAATAAAGTTAAACGGGTCATGGGTTCAAGCCCAACCCAGTTAAGTTCACTATCAAAATTTCTGCCGATAAGCATAATCCCTTCTTCTCTATTTATCTATAGACATTTTGCAATCATATTCTGAAATGGTTATAATTTGTGATGTACCGGAGTAAAAACGAAATAATTCTATGCCTTTACCTGGAATATATTAACAATATTCATAAGTATATCCGTATGCTCCAGACATCAGCTGCCATTGCCCGTAGTGAAACGTCAACAAAGTAAGACTGTGTTCGTATGCTCTCATACGACTTTAATATGGTCTATATATTTCTTAAAGAGTATCATATCAGAAATGTATATTATTTTGGCATATTTTAAATCTTGGATATGACATTGAGCTCTTAAATTAGTAGATTTGCTAGCATTGTATCTAAAATATTAATATATGATAACTATTTTTATTGGTATTATCAGACTTCATTGCATTATATATATTTCTAAAGGGCATAATATTCGAAAATAGATACCATGCTGGTATTCTTATTTCAATTTAAAATGTTACTTAATGACATTACATAATTAAATGAAGGTAAGCTTTTCTCCTATAGAGAACTTGTTATATTACTAAATCGAAGTTACAGTTGTCGACGTAAAATCTAAATCGAACAAAAATATGTTAGAGAACGTAAACATTTGTTATAATTTGATAAAACTAAAAATTGAGAATAATAATAATAATAATAATAATAATAATAATAATAATAATAATAATAATAATAATAATAATAATAATAACTTATGATGATGATGATGATGATGATGATGATGATTACGATAATAATAATAATAATAATAATAATAATAATAATAATAATAATAATAATAATAATAATAATAATTTATGATGATGATGATGATGATGAGGATTACGATAAGAATAGTGATAATAATAATAATAATAATAATAATAATAATAATAATAATAATAATAATAATAATAATAATAATAATAATGCACAAATAGTTCTTTTTCTTACTTATTACATATGTACCAAGTATACGCAGCAAGTGTCTTCTGGAGGACTGCAACCTCTGTGCCGGATAACCAAATTCCAAACATTTTGGGCAAGGGAGATGTCGTCTGTGGCTTTCAAAAGTGACGCAATAATGATGAAATATACTTTTGACATTACGGGCATCTCTGTTAAGTACTCTGCAAATTTTATGAGGTTATTGACCCCAGTGGTAGACCATACGGAGGGCTTGTGACCTCAAAGGCGTTTATCCTGTATTTGGGTGTAAGGACAACTTCCTCCCCTCTTTGTCGAAGTCAAATGGATAGTAAATAAATTGTACTCTCAATTCAGAAGTTAGTTTTATCTCAGTAGATCACTAAAATCTACTCAGTTGAGTAGCTCAGTCTCTCAGTCAGTCAGTTCAGTCATCAGCACAGTTCAGTACAGTCAACGTAATGG
>JAXCGZ010008701.1:0-10000 GCA_037179515.1 Halocaridina rubra
GGATAATAAGACGTGTGTAACGAATATCCAAGAATATTCGGTGTTGATATTGGCATAAGAGGAAGAGGATAGTAGCGTACCCAATATGGTGGCCACTGCTTAGTGAGAACAATATTTAGTCGAGGAAAATTAGAAGAAAAAATACCGAATAGGGGAAAAAATAATAAGCCTTTTATATTCTGCATATAAACTCCTCAAGGGTCCCAAAACAAAGATCTAAAGAGTTCCCCTCCGTCAGATGGGTGTAACCCCCATTTTTTGGGGGAAGTCCCCCTTCATAGGGTAATTTTCCCCCATATATCCTGTTTTTTTCTCTAAAACAGTGCATCACACTGATAAACAGATAGGTACCAAAGAAATAAAAAAAATAAATTCCGTACAAGTTTATC
Organism: Halocaridina rubra; assembly: GCA_037179515.1. Taxonomy (NCBI): domain Eukaryota; kingdom Metazoa; phylum Arthropoda; class Malacostraca; order Decapoda; family Atyidae; genus Halocaridina; species Halocaridina rubra. The sequence goes on from JAXCGZ010008701.1 coordinate 390, forward strand.
TCAATTTTTTTTTTGCTCTAAATAATATAGTTTTTGCGTAAAGAAGCCCGAAAGTAGGAGTAATGCACTTTATTCTACCCGTTGAATATGCTCCTTTGCCAGTCAATGACTGGATGTTAAAGTCTGCATTATCAAAAACATACTGACAAAATGAATCTCCTTCTACATCAAGTTTCCAAGAAGTTGTAGCAGATGATTCAAACAATGTTAAATCATTATAGGCAGAACAAAATCTAAAGTTTGATATTGTGTTGACAATGGTTCTAGAGCAAGATTTTCACAGCCAAACCTAGCAATAAGAAGGAAAAAAATGATCGTGGACGAGTTGTAGCAATTACTGCATGGGCAATTGCTGTACACTTCTTTGCAAGTTTTTCCTTTTCACTCCTTTATTGTCTTTTTGAATAACTAGTTCTAAAGAGGCACGCAGTGTCTCAGGCACAACATCTGCATCCTTCATAAAGTCCGTAACATCTGGATAATCTGTGATATTGTAAGGACTTGTTCTAATATCCTCATGAACTACTGTTGGTGCAGTTATTATAATTCTAAATCTATTAATATTTCTCACTTTTCTTTCTCTCTGTGCACCAGGTATTGATAAAATGTAGTCCAGAGCCACGGACACAAACTACTGTTGGTCTTTTCTTCATTTGGAAGAACATTACTCCATCTCCATATGTGTTCTTTAACTTATTTTTCAATGTTTTCTCTGTTACAGACGAACTTTCTATAATATTTTTTTTTTCAAGATTTCTCATTAAATCATGTAAAGTGAATTGACAATCCTCTGAACCATCAAAGTACCTATACAATTTTTCAAAAGCACTGTCAATGTGTTCATCCTTTAGACGTCCTTTATTTTAAAGATGATGATGTCGTGCAAAGACATCTTTGTGTAGCACACGTCATGATCATTCTTCTTCAGCAACAAGACGTAGGACACTGTTAACTCGTTTGAATACTTGATCACACCATTTATTTTTTCTTTGTTTAGCAAAGTCTGAACATTTCTTTTTCAAATGCAGAACTCTAACTTCCCAAATATTTTTGCGTTTGTGCAGATTCCTTTTCTTTACTGATGCAATATCACACATATCACCACAGAACACGCACTTGCCTTTGAAGTCATATTTTTCTTTTGATCTCATGGTCTGCTGTGTTTTTGTGAAACTTCTCTATTCTGTTTTACATTCCTTACAATATTTTTATTTATTTTGTTTTCATTTATTTATTTTTAATCATGCCTACATATTTTATGCGCTTTAACAGTGTCAACTTTCTGTAGTATTTCAAAATTATCGTCATTTCGGATCGTACTAATCACGTCTCAAAGTATGAATACCGTCTTTCACTTTCATAGTTTCACCTTCACATAATGTCTTATGGCATCAAAAACACATCTCGTTCCTTAAAGCTATGGTAAATATTTAATTTCATACACTTCTGAAAATAACTTAATTCTCCTCTGAAAAAAAAAAGGAAAAAATTATCTCAACATGTTAATCACCCATTAAAATAAAAAATGTGAGCAGTATTATCTTATTTACAAGTTCTTTTAATGTGTATTTACTAGTAAAGCTATGATGTAAAAAAAAAAAAAAACGAAATATGGATTTCTGTGGATTTGCAGTTTCTTCTATTTTAGTTCCTTTTGGAGCATTCTTTTAATATTTAGAGTAAAATATGGATACCAAATAAAAGAGTAATCTTTACTCAACAATGTCATCCATATTGTATTTTGACGAGAAATTAGTGGCTTAAGCGTTTTTGAACGAAATGTAATGCTGGCGTCACACATAGCCAAAACTCCCGACCCGACTCTTAAGACCGCATTCCGACGGAATCTTCGCTCAGTCCTTGGAGATCCGGCAGATTATTTAGCCGACAGGTGCATTCCTGTGCCTGTCGTAAGTGCGTAATACGTCCTCGTAAGCATTCCTATGGATCGTAATTGCAATCGTACGGAGTAGTTTGGACGCGTAATTTAGCGTACGACTGATCATACGCAAACGTGAGTCTCATCATAGAAAACGGGAAATTTAAAATTTAACTATTACGACTGGGCCAACCATGCTCCCGACGCTCCCTACCCATCGTAGGGGAACGTACACGTTCGCAGGGGGTTGTTCATTTTCATTATTTTATACTGAGAAGATATTAAGTTTAATATTTTATATTTAATAATGTAGTTATATTTGCCCTTAATTTCCATTTATATAATTATGTTAGAATTGATCCTAGTGAACAATAAATATATGGAATATATATATATATATATATATATATATATATATATATATATATATATATATATATATATATATATATATATATATATATATATATATATATATATATATATATATATATATATATATATATATATATATATACACATATATATACATATATATATACATATATATATATATATATATATATATATATATATATATATATATATATATATATATATATATATATATATATATATATATATATATATATATATATATATATATATATATATATATATATATATATACATATATATACATATATATACATATATATACATATATATACATATATATATATATATATATATATATATATATATATATATATATATATATATATATATATATATATATATATATATATATATATATATATATATATATATATATATATATATATGGGATATTTGTGAAAGTATAACCCTGATTTATATATTTGGCACTTCAGCTACTTATATATATAAGTAAATATAAGTTGGCCATGTATGTTAATATATTTCATTTATTTTGTTTGACACATTTATGGATTTGATTAATTCATATTTTGATATGAGGGAAAAAATAAATGCACATCATATCAAGAACAGTGAAAGAAATGAGGAATTATATGAGACATTTACCTATAAAGAGCTTGATATATATTAAGAATGATTGTTATATTTTGTACATAGAAAGCAGACAGAAAATGTCTTTTTTCTTAATGCTCACTCAAAGAAACGTGTCTGTACATTAACATCAAACAACAATAACAACAACAACAACAACAACAACAACAACAACAACAACAATAATAATACTATAATAATAATAATACTATAATAATAATAATACTATAATAATAATAATAATAATAATAATAATAATAATAATAATAATAATAATAATAATAATACATACACATACATATGCCTTGGCTGTTTCCCCCTTAAATTGGGGGGTAGCCGACATCAAAAAGGAAAACAGTTTGGGGAGAAGTTATTCTCCCCCCCACTCCCCTTCTTCTTTGACGTCTCACAGGAGGTTGGTACAAGGGGGGGATTCCCAGTCCCCCCGCCCCGTCCACTTTTAGTCGCCTTTTACGACACGCTAATAATAATAATAATAATAATAATAAAAAAAAGAAGAAGAAGAAGAAGAAGAAAGAAGAAAAAAGAAGAAAAAAGAAAGAAGAAGAAAGAAAGAAGAAGAAGAAGAAGAAGAAGAAGAAGAAGAAGAAGAAGAAGAAGAAGAAAATCATGCTAAAACAATAAGAAATGCAGCAAGCGGACCAGGAAAACTGAACGCCCAGGACTGGGTTGTCAGAAATGAGACCACGCATGCGCGCGCTGTCTTTTCGTACTGCGCTGCCAGACGTATAAGCGAATTTTTAAATTTTTAACGGTTCCAGACCCGGAGGACTGCGTACGCCGGGTAGGATCGATCCTCTGGATCGTACACGGGCGTACACCTTCTCCTACGCCCGCGTACTATCAAGAAGATCGATCTTACCCGTTGTACGCAGTCTTCTACGACTGATTTGGTCTTCTGAATCACGGAGATTATTGGGTGCAGCAGCCAATTATCGTAGGCCCTCCACGACGGTTCAGGACCCCCTCGATTTTTTTAAACTACGTAGGACCGTTAGGATTCTGTCGTACGCGGACGAAAAATTACACCCGATTATCGTAATGACGTCATTGCTGCCGGGAGGATTCCGTCTTTAGACGGTTTTAAGAGTCGGGTTGGGAATTTTGGCTATGTGTGACGCCAGCATAAGGGCGAAATGCTTTTTTTTTTTTTTTTTTTACATATCGGCGAATATGCGTCTCCTACTTTCAGGCTTATTTGCGCAAAAAGATATACTATCAAAAGCAAAATGACATAGAGATGAACTTGTGCAGAATTTGTATTCTTTTATATCTTTAGTCCCTATACCTTTTATCCCTACGATGCACTGCTTTGGATAAACCCCCCCCCAGTAAATATGGGGAAAGGTACCCTCCGAAGGGGGGTTCCCCAAAAAGGGGGCTGCACCCATCTGAGGGAGGGGAACTCTTTAGATCTTTGTTTTGCGACTCTTGAGGAGTCTTTCTGTCAAATATAAAAATCTTATTATTTTTACCCCTAAAATGCTAATTTGCCTAGACTAATTGTGGGCTCGAACTTCGCTAAGGGCAACAATCTTGGATTTTTATTGATTCACAGAGATCAATCAATCCACTACGACCTGCGTATCTCCTTTTAGAACTCATTTTGACTGGTGATGTTTCAGTAGCTGTGGAGCGTCAAGCCTACAAGAGATGGATTCCATTATCATATTTCTTTCCCAGGAGCTGCATCAGCAACAACAACAACAACAACATAAGTAAGTAAGTAATGCTAATACTAATACTAATAATAATCCATCCATATACCAAAGCCATATTCCCCTTATAAGGTGGGTGGCTGACAATACTTTGACTTTTTGTGGGAATTAAATACAGAGGAGGGGACTCCAAGCCCCCTCGCTCCACCCCATTTAATCAACTTTTACGACACGCAGGGGAACACGGAGGAAGTATTCTTACCCCCTCCCTCATGGGGTAAAAATAATAATGCTTACAATAATAATACTTATAGTAATAATAATAATAATAATAATAATAATAATAATAATAATAATAATAATAATAATAATAATAATAATAATAATAATAAAAATAATAATAATAATAATAATAATAATAGTAATAATAATAATGATAGTAATAATAATAATAATAATAATAATAATAATAATAATAATAATAATAATAATAATAATAATAATCATAATAATAATGATAATAATAATAATAATAATAATAATAATAATAATAATAATAATAATAATAAATAAATAAATAAAAATTATAATAATACACAACACTCGCGTTCCTTATATTAAATCGTCCATGAATACATGAATACTATTGAATATTAGAATAAATATTCATAATGTTAAATGTTGCATAAATCCAAATATCGGTCAAGTTTTGTAGATGTTATTGATGATATATTTATATATAACGGCTCAGTCATATCAAATCTTATTGTATTTTATTGTATCGGTCTATCTAGCCATCAGTTTATCTAGTCTTTCCATCTCTAAGTTCTTGTTAGTCTATGCTATATGATTTTATTATATCGACATGGAATCTAAGAGAAAAAAATCTTAATAGGATTCTCACTGAATATTTTCAGTCTTTTAGTGCTGATTTGTCTTTTTTTTTTTTTTATGAAATCTGCTTCAAGAAGCCTCACTCACTGTATTTTTTTTTTTATTTTTTTTTATAAATATATTGTTTTCTTTTTCAACTGATTTGCTTTAAGGTCTAGAATGAAAATTCCTTTAGGATTTCCTTTAGATGAAGGACTTTTAAGAACATTGTTATGGATCTTTATGGTACTCTTTCTAATATTCTGCGTAGGCTTTTAACATTCTTTTAACATTCTTAAGTTCTTTTAGATTTTCTTATTCCCAGATTATGTGTCAGGGATCCTCCCAATTCAGTGTTTCCATACTCCTTAACAGTGAAGTTGGACAGATTAATTTGTAATGTGTAAGGTTTATTTAAAATAGACTCCATATCTTACACAGATAAAAAGACTCCTTAAATACTCATCAAGGAGACGAAGGTAGCTTTTGAACGTAGGCTATCTTAAGATAGCCTACGTTGTAAGGTTTATTTAAAACGGACTCCATATCTTACACAGATAAAGACTCCTTAAATACTCATGACGGAGACGATGGTAGTTTTTGAACGTAGGCTATCTTTAGATAGCCTACGTTCAAAACTATTATCGTCTCCGTCATGAGTATTTAAGGAGTCTTTTTATCTGTGTAAGATATGGAGTCTATTTTAAATAAATCTTACACATTACTTGGCAAATAAATCTGTTCAACTTCAATATTAAGGAGCATGGCACAAAATCTCAAAAATCTTAAATATTTCTTTAGTGCTATCTGTGTTTTGAGTTAATGTTAATCTCTTTTATATTTTTTCCTGAAATATAACCCCAACTCTGTGGAAAGGAAAAAAAAAACAACTGAAAAATACGGTCTTTTTTTCTTTCCGATTTGCAAGAGTAAAAGTCTACCGGGTCCAAAAATGTCAAAATTTTGTCTGCAACATTACATGACGTCTATCACAGGCATACAATTCCCTACAGGAATGCCAAGAGAAAAAGAGAGGAGGGAAAATTGACAAATCCTTAACGGCAGATTGGGTGAACTTAAATTTTAAGTCATTTTTGGTCACATTGAAGAAGGTAACTCCAGGTTAATTGAAATGTGATTGGGTTAGTAAGATATTACAATACGCGCGCGTGAGTGTGTATGTATGTGTGAAAAGTTAAGATAACAAATCGCTTTTAATTAACTTTTGGGTTATAGGTTCTCATGTGGCATACTGATCACAAAATATTTTACAAACACACATACGTGACATTTGTTATCTTCTCGTCTCCTGGTCGGTTCCATTTTATACTTAGTGTGTGTGTGTATACGCAAAAATAGTTAATAGTGGAAATAAAGATATAGCAAGATTCTCTCTCTCTCTCTCTCTCTCTCTCTCTCTCTCTCTCTCTCTCTCTCTCTCTCTCTCTCTCTCTCCATAAAGATGCCTTGACATAGTCGCGTGTGGGAGTTGGGTGTGACCATCTTAAGGTTTTATTATTTATTCTTACTCCATTGCTAGTTTTAGCAAGGTGGCCTCAATTGTAACAACTGCGAGAAATAGATAGATAGATACACACACACACTGGAAACAGCAAATGTGACACCTATCTTCAAAAAGGGAAGGAGGGATACGGCTCTGAACTATAGACCAGTTTCCTTGACCAGCATAGTTTGCAAAGTTATGGAGAAACTACTAAGGAAACATATCTCTCTTCACTTGGAATCCTTCAACTTTTTGTCAGTGAGGCAACATGGCTTCAGAGAAGGTAGATCAACAGTAACAAACTTATTAGAATTTTATGATGAGGTAAGCCAAATCTTACAGGAAAGAGAGGGCTGGGCAGATTGCATATTCCTAGACTTCCAGAAAGCGTTTGACACTGTTCCACATGGGAGACTTATTAGGAAGCTGCAATCAATGGCTAGAATAGGTGGAAATGTTTTGGAATGGATAAAAACTTACTTAGAAGGAAGGGAACAGAGGGTTAGAGTAAGACACTCAGTGTCTGAATGGAGAAGAGTTAGTAGTGGAGTTTCACAGGGTTCAGTTTTAGGGCCACTTTTGTTCCTTGTATATGTAAATGACCTACCAGAGTCTGTAAATTCATTCATGAATATGTTTGCAGATGATGCAAAGATTGTGAAGAAAGTAAAAAACGAGAACAATGGTAGAGAACTTCAGGAGGATCTAAATAATCTGCATGAGTGGTCAGAAAAGTGGCTAATGAAATTCAATACTTCAAAATGTAAGGTAATGAGAATGGGAACAAGTGCAAGAAGGCCCAAGCTTGACTACTCTGTGGCTGGAGTACAACTTCAAGAGACAGAAAATGAGAGAGATCTAGGAGTAAACATACTGGCAGATTTGTCTCCAGAAATACATATAAATGGCATAGTAAGGGCAGCATATGCATTCTTATCAAATGAAAGGGTAGCCTTCAGGTACATGGACAAGGAAATGTTCAGAAATATTTATGTAAGCTATGTAAGGCCAAAACTCGAATATGCAGCCCCCTTTGGAATCCGCACTTGAAAAAGCACATAGCTAAGCTTGAAAAAGTTCAAAGACATGCCACGAAACTGGTGCCAGAAATACGCAATCTCAGTTATGATGAGAGGCTGAGGGAATTAGACTTACCATCACTCGAAGCTAGAAGAGTGAGGGGGATATGGTGACAGTCTTTAAATTCCTTCATGGTTATGATAGAGTGGATAGGGATCGATATTTTGATATGGTTGGCTCTAGAACTAGAGGTCATAGTTTGAAGCTTGGTAAGAAAACTTGTTTGCAGGATGTAAGGAAATACTTTTTCAGTGTAAGAGTAGTTGATAATTGGAATTGGCTAAGCGAGGAGGTAGTTAATGCTATCTCAATCCATAGTTTTAAGGACAGGTATGATAAGTATCACTAAGTCTAAAATGGAACCGATGAGGAGACGGGAAGATACGAGCTTTGGGCTCTTTCCCGTAAACACAATTAGGTAATCACAAGCCGGATGAAGAGATCTGCAAAGAATTGAACAAGGAGTTTCAGTCAGTATTTACAGTAGAAAATACCCCACCCCCTCAGATTGCAGTGATAGAAGCTCAAGGGCCGGTATTAGAGAACATCAACCTTACAGCCACAGAGGTATGCAAAGCGCTGATGGATTTAGATGTTCATAAAGCTACAGGTCCTGATGACATATCCCCTAATGTGCTTAAAAAATGCGCAAACACAATATCAGTGGCACTAAGTATCATATTTAAGGAGTCACTGGAGTCGGGGGAGATTCCAAGATGCTGGAAACAAGCAAATGAGATACCTATCTTCAAAAAGGGAAGGAGGGATACGGCTCTGAACTATAGACCAGTTTCCTTGACCAGCATAGTTTGCAAAGTTATGGAGAAACTACTAAGGAAACATATCTCTCTTCACTTGGAATCCTTCAACTTTTTGTCAGTGAGGCAACATGGCTTCAGAGAAGGTAGATCAACAGTAACAAACTTATTAGAATTTTATGATGAGGTAAGCCAAATCTTACAGGAAAGAGAGGGCTGGGCAGATTGCATATTCCTAGACTTCCAGAAAGCGTTTGACACTGTTCCACATGGGAGACTTATTAGGAAGCTGCAATCAATGGCTAGAATAGGTGGAAATGTTTTGGAATGGATAAAAACTTACTTAGAAGGAAGGGAACAGAGGGTTAGAGTAAGACACTCAGTGTCTGAATGGAGAAGAGTTAGTAGTGGAGTTCCGCAGGGTTCAGTTTTAGAGCCACTTTTGTTCCTTGTATATGTAAATGACCTACCAGAGTCTGTAAATTCATTCATGAATATGTTTGCAGATGATGCAAAGATTGTGAAGAAAGTAAAAAACGAGAACAATGGTAGAGAACTTCAGGAGGATCTAAATAATCTGCATGAGTGGTCAGAAAAGTGGCTAATGAAATTCAATACTTCAAAATGTAAGGTAATGAGAATGGGTACAAGTGCAAGAAGGCCCAAGCTTGACTACTCGGTGACTGGAGTACAACTTCAAGAGACAGAAAATGAGAGAGATCTAGGAGTAAACATACTGGCAGATTTGTCTCCAGAAATACATATAAATGGCATAGTAAGGGCAGCATATGCATTCTTATCAAATGTAA
>JAXCGZ010008701.1:22500-25450 GCA_037179515.1 Halocaridina rubra
ATTTAAGCTTAACGCCCACGTTTCATACATACATACATATACATATGCATACATATACCTGGCCTCATTCCCTGGCCATATACTCACAGTCTTTCTCTTTCTTATTCAATTCACTCACTTTTAGCACCTCTCCTCCTCTCTTGCTTCTCCCCTTTCTGCACTTTTCTCCCACTCTCACCCTACTTTCCACTAAATAATGATCAGATATTCCACCACTAGCTCCTCTCAATACATTCACAGCCAGTACTCTTCCAATCACCTTTCTGTCCACCACAACATAATCCATTATTGCTCTGTCAACTACTCTACCATTACCTACTCTGACCCATGTATACTTGTGCACATCCTTCTTTTTAATACAGTGTTAGGCATCAACATCACTCTCTTAATGCACATTTCTAGAATTTTTCTCCACCCTCAATGCTACCAGGTACTCCATACTACCCAATTGCACCATCCTCTGGCTCATTCCCTATTCTAGCATTCAAAAATCTCCCATCAACACCACAATCACATTCCTTCAGAAGTCTTCCACTCACTCATTCAACTTCATCCAAAATTCTTCTCTTTCTTCCTTATTTCTATCACTGCCAGGACCATATGAACTTACAAACGCCCAAACCTCGCACTCCAGTCACATTTTAGCAACCATTATTCGAGATGATACTTCTTTCCACTCCACCACACACTTATTCATCTCTTCACTTACTAACAGAGCCACTCCCTCTCTTCCTCTCCCTCTCTCAACTCCAGACACCCTACATACCACATCCCAAACGTCACCTCATTATTCCCTTTTATCTAAGTTTCGCTCAGTGGAAGTACATCCATCTATCTTTCTCTCCACAAACATACTCCCTATCACCTCTCACTTACTTTCACTTATACCACAACCACGCACATTCAGAGACCCAATTAGTAGGGTTCTGGCAGGATCTCTCTTGCCAGAATACCTCCGTCTTTCTTGGCCACTCGTAGGATGAAAAATACAGAGGAAACTTAACGAATACTGGCTATTTTCAAGATTTTCTTCTTCAGAGATGAACCTGCAAGAAAAACGAAAGAAATGTGTATGAAAATGAAAAAAAAGAAAGCCTGACCTTTAACATCAGACTCGAAAATAGATTCAAAGCAAGAAAACTGCTTTGATATCTTGGAAACTTAACGAGTATAACCTTATATTTAAACAATTTTCTACGTATGAAGAAACATGGAGAAAGGTGCCCGAAAGCTAATTTTGTATATTTAATATAAGACAAGATATAAGTTTTCCAAGAATTTTCATATATACTTATTGCGGACTCCTGAAGTATATGAGTGTTTTCAGTTTGATTGTTCAAGATCTTTTATTTTCTATGAAACTCGAACTGCAAATGCAATGCAAGTGAGATATCCAAAACTAATCTCTCATGATAAAGCAAAGTAACGTGCTCTGCATGAGCAATCTAAGTATTTCAGAATCCACCACAATAGAACAATATTCTCAAGAGAATACTAAATAACCTTTTACAGTAGCAGAGAATATGCTAAGATTATGATAACATACTAACATATCGTCAGAGAGAAAAATAGTTTCAAGGAGAGAGAGAGAGAGAGAGAGAGAGGAGAGAGAGAGAGAGAGAGAGAGAGAGAGGAGAGAGAGAGAGAGAGAGAGAGAGAGGAGAGAGAGAGAGGAGAGAGAGGAGAGAGAGAGGGTGGTGAAAAAACAAAGAATCCTCACGTGTGCATTCACAAGAATTGGCTCCTTGGAAATCCTGGAAGACAACTGTTGGTTTGCTGAATATTCTGGAGGGCTGACAAGCTACTGTTAGACAGAATTGCACAAGATCAGTTATCATCGACCCAGAGGAATACTTCTTGCCGTTGTACTTGCAAGCATCAGTCACTAGAACATAGACATACATAATTTATGAAAGGACTCTGGTATTCCAGTCGGTTGCTAATAGTCTAAGGTTTTATCTAAACTTTCTTAACGTGCATTAACTTTAATTCTCTAATGGAAGAAGAAAGTGCCTACTAGGAAATTTATCAGCATTGCCTTAAGATGCTAATGTAGAGAGAATCTTGGAACTAGCCTAAAACACTTGTACCAAAAGAAGAAATGGTAAGAAGGATGTCGAGGTTTATCTTACTCCTTAGTTGCTCAACATCCTAAATACTTTCTTCAAATTTACATAAGACCCTTTTATACAAAGCGAGTAATATGAGTTCGAGAAGTTATCTTAAAGCCCTCCTTTATGAAAGCTGTAGAAAGATTTAATCAGCTGACATTGTTTTAGAAATTTCATATAAATGAGCCATCTACCAGATTCTCTGCCGTTAATGCTGTCAAAGAATGATACTCCTCGAGTGACGAATTATATAAAACTGACCTCGTGTTACGTACTGTCAATAATTGACTAAATTGGCATAGGAAGCTTGGAATGAAAATTCATTGAGGTTAGAATAATTATCACCGTTACTAATTATACAAGCATGAGCGAAAGGCTTAAATAATAAGTACTGTACTGAATTGAAAAACTAATTCTTATCACTAATTATTAAAAACATTCAGAGGGAGAGAGAAAGAGACTGAGAATGGCTACAACTTCAAACTTTAATGCTTACTGCTCAGAGAACTACAGAAATGAGGGAAACCATCTTTTCATCTAACATATGATTGGTAGATGGGCTAAACACTAGTGCAATGAACACCATTATGAACAATTAATGGGCGAAGTGAAGTCTGGACCTGGGAAATTATGAAGAGCAACTGCTTTAGGAGATAAAATTTTCTTACGTCATTACAGTTTTCTAAAAATGTTGTTTTTCAAAAAATATCTTTGAAGATCTCATATTTTTATGCAACTTATGCTCATTCTATTCACCTCATGCAAAGGTATCTTATATATGGGTTAGTTCATCATTACTCATACCCGAGAACTTGAAATAAAAAAAAAACGAATGACAA
>JAXCGZ010008702.1:0-25400 GCA_037179515.1 Halocaridina rubra
CTGGGATAAGTAATACATAATACATTTAATGTGACACTTACAATAATACTTATAAGCAACTCAACATATTAAAAAAATAATAGCTGGCAACTGTTTATATATAAAAAAAGTTTATAATCAAAAGGAATATTAAAATATTATTTTTGTTAAAACTGCTTATTATTCTTTTTCTCCGTGTAGCATATCCTGTATGTATGTATGCATATTTACATACATATATGCATACCTACATATATATATATATATATATATATATATATATATATATATATATATATATATATATATATATATATATATATATATATAGTGTGTGTGTGTGTGTTTATTTGTTTGTGTAAACAATTAAACAGATTACAAATAAATATACGATAAATTCATAAACAAACAAACAAATACATACATACGTACATAAACATGTCCTTCCTTTCGTTACTATGTTTAGTAAAGGTATACGTGTTTAGTACTCGTTAAGAATGCATGGCACAGGGCCACATTAACTCTTTCACGACAGGCATTATATACCTTCATTCTGAATGTATCTTTTTCCTTTTGTTTTAGTTCAAACATCAATTTAAGCTGTGGCCTGAATTAATCATTTGTTTATTTTTCAAGATATTATTAACTTGCTCTTGCATAATACAAAGTTTGCAAACTTTTTCTTTTTCATATTCTTTTTTTTCCTGTTTTTTTTTATGATGTTAGAATAACAAGTAAGAATATTTTTTTTATATGGCTCCTTTTTAGTTCAAAGAATGTCTTCAAATATGGCTTGAACTAATCATATATCTACTTCTCAAGATTTTATATACCTGTTCTTGTTACCTTTTTCATATTTCATTAATTTATAATGTTGGGTTAAAAAGTTATATATTTTAATTTGAAATTCCTTTACAAACTTAGTTCAAACATTACATAAAGATGGCTTGAACTATTTATTGTTAATATTTAAAAATTCTAAATACCTCTTCTTGTAGGCCACATTGTTATTTTTTTCGTTTTTTTTTCATTTATGTGATTTTGGAAAAAATAAATTATTTTTATTCATTTTAAAATCTGAATTGTTCACATTTGCTCTTAGTAACGTATTACTCACTTTTGGTAATTTGTTACTTGTTAGTGGTAATGCACGTGAATGAAAGTATTAGAAATACTTATATAGTATTGGAATACCTTTTTGAATACAGAGATGTTTATAAAATACAAAATTGTTGTTTTTTAATATTAGGGTTTTAATAATAATAACAATAATAATAATAATAATAATAATAATAATAATAATAATAATAATAATAATAATGATAATAATATAAATTTAAAATTACTAATAATACACATAGATGAACATGTTGAATAATAATAATAATAATAATAATAATAATAATAATAATAATAATAATAATAATAAATTATTTTACAAATACTAACCTACTTTGTGTACATAATGCACAGCCATAGCTCAGATGTTGAATAATAATAATAATAATAATAATAATAATAATAATAATAATAATAATAATAATAATAATAATAATAATAACTTACATACCACCTACTTTATATGTATATGTTGAAAGAAGCCAGCCTTGAAAAGTCAAGAAGACATAAGCCACTTCTCGCGAGGCAAAAAAGACCTAAGTTAACTTTAGTTGTTTTGCCCAACAATATCAATATTACCATCCGTACTATTAAAAAAAGTATAATTAAAATAAAACATCTTTTATTATTATTATTATTATTATTATTATCCAACAGCCATTCTTGAGTTAAGTGAATCAAGTGAGAATTGGCACACGTCCCACACGTTAAGAACCCCTTTGTCGCGAACAATAAGCAAGGGACAAGCTCATCTACCTCCCTCCCTTCCTCAGATAGTACTGGGATTAAGAACACGGAATGGGGTGAGGGAGTTAAAAAAAAAATCCAGTACTTAAAGAGGCCATTCTAACATGGTTCGTTTAGTTTGCCCTTAACACAGGTAAGAGGAAGGTTGCTGGTGGGTGTGGGTGAATGGTGGAGTGAGGCAGGGGTTTGTAGCCATGGTACACAGATAGTTGAAAATGACACCAATGAAATTTATACGATGGGAGGAAAATGGTAATGCTGTAAGGGTAAAAGGGGACAGAGTACACTACAGGACTAATTTACTTTTCTGCATAACATACACACATACAAGGTACATACATACATCATGCACACACACACACACACACACACACACACACACACACACACACACACACACACACACACACACACACACACACACACACACACACACACACACACACACACACACACACACACACACACACACACACATTTGGGGCAAGATTCCTAGATTGCGTACAAGGGAATTTCCTACACCAACATGTAATGGAACCAACAAGAGCCAGGGGTGGGGATGAGCCATCACTACTTGATCTAGTGTTCACAGATAATGTGTTGGATATTGAAAATATTGAGTATGAACCACCAATTGGAAAGAGTGATCACTGTGTGTTGTTGATGGAGTATATCATTGAAGACATTCTTCCTGAGAGTAGAGGCACTGAGGACATGAGGAGGAACTATCCAAAAGGAGATTACATCAAAATGAATGAGCTTTTTGCAGTTATTGACTGGAGAACCTTATTTTACAACAAATCTGTACAAGAAATGTATGACATCTTTTGTGAGAAATATGGGAAGATAGTAGATTGCTGCATACCTGTCACCAAAGTAGGTGTAATTCATGCCAGAGAGAAATGGTTCGATAATGGGTGTAAAAGAGCTAAGGAGTGGAGAGACAAATGCTGGAAAAGGTATAGGAGGAGAAAAAACATAAATGCCTGGCAAACCTACAAAAGAGCAAGAAATGACTACCTAAGTAAAAGGAGAGAGGCAGAGAGAGATTATGAGAGGGACATCACCAGGAAGGCCAAAGAAAACCCCAAGCTTTTCCACAGCTTTATCAGAGGAAAACTGAAGGTAAAAGAACAGGTTTTAAGGCTAAAGAGAGCGGATGGAAGCATCACTGAGACGGACGAAGAGATCTGCAAAGAATTGAACAAGGAGTTTCAGTCAGTATTTACAGTAGAAAATACCCCACCCCCTCAGATTGCAGTGATAGAAGCTCAAGGGCCGGTATTAGAGAACATCAACCTTACAGCCACAGAGGTATGCAAAGTGCTGATGGATTTAGATGTTCATAAAGCTACAGGTCCTGATGACATATCCCCTCATGTGCTTAAAAAATGCGCAAACACAATATCAGTGGCACTAAGTATCATATTTAAGGAGTCACTGGAGTCGGGGGAGATTCCAAGATGCTGGAAACAAGCAAATGTGATACCTATCTTCAAAAAGGGAAGGAGGGATACGGCTCTGAACTATAGACCAGTTTCCTTGACCAGCATAGTTTGCAAACTTATGGAGAAACTACTAAGGAAACATATCTCTCTTCACTTGGAATCCTTCAACTTTTTGTCAGTGAGGCAACATGGCTTCAGAGAAGGAAGATCAACAGTAACAAACTTATTAGAATTTTATGATGAGGTAAGCCAAATCTTACAGGAAAGAGAGGGCTGGGCAGATTGCATATTCCTAGACTTCCAGAAAGCGTTTGACACTGTTCCACATGGGAGACTTATTAGGAAGCTGCAATCAATGGCTAGAATAGGTGGAAATGTCTTGGAATGGATAAAAACTTACTTAGAAGGAAGGGAACAGAGGGTTAGAGTAAGACACTCAGTGTCTGAATGGAGAAGAGTTAGTAGTGGAGTTCCACAGGGTTCAGTTTTAGGGCCACTTTTGTTCCTTGTATATGTAAATGACCTACCAGAGTCTGTAAATTCATTCATGAATATGTTTGCAGATGATGCAAAGATTGTGAAGAAAGTAAAAAACGAGAACAATGGTAGAGAACTTCAGGAGGATCTAAATAATCTGCATGAGTGGTCAGAAAAGTGGCTAATGAAATTCAATACCTCAAAATGTAAGGTAATGAGAATGGGTACAAGTGCAAGAAGGCCCAAGCTTGACTACTCGGTGGCTGGAGTACAACTTCAAGAGACAGAAAATGAGAGAGATCTAGGAGTAAACATACTGGCAGATTTGTCTCCAGAAATACATATAAATGGCGTAGTAAGGGCAGCATATGCATTCTTATCAAATGTAAGGGTAGCCTTCAGGCACATGGACAAGGAAATGTTCAGAAATATTTATGTAACCTATGTGAGGCCAAAACTCGAATATGCAGCCCCCTTTTGGAATCCGCACTTGAAAAAGCACATAGCTAAGCTTGAAAAAGTTCAAAGACATGCCACGAAACTGGTGCCAGAAATATGCAATCTCGGTTATGATGAGAGGCTGAGGGAATTAGACTTGCCATCACTCGAAGCTAGAAGAGTAAGGGGGGATATGGTGACAGTCTTTAAATTCCTTCATGGTTATGATAGAGTGGATAGGGATCGATATTTCGATATGGCTGGCTCTAGAACTAGAGGTCATAGTTTGAAGCTTCGTAAGAAAACTTGTTTGCAGGATGTAAGGAAATACTTTTTCAGTGTAAGAGTAGTTGATAATTGGAATTCGCTAATGAGGAGGTAGTTAATGCTATCTCAATCCATAGTTTTAAGGACAGGTACGATAAGTATCACTAAGTCTAAAAATGGAACCGATGAGGAGACGGGAAGATACGAGCTTTGGGCTCTTTCCCGTTAACACAATTAGGTAATCACAATTAGGTAATCACACACCACACACACACACACACACACACACACACCACACACACACACATATATATATATATATATATATATATATATATATATATATATATATATATATATATATATATATATATATATATATATATATATATATATATATTTCTGTGCCCCTGCACCTACAACGCATATATATATATATATATATATATATATATATATATATATATATATATATTTATATATATATATATATATATATATATATATATATATATATATATATATATATATATATATATATATATATATATATATATATATATATATATATTTATATATATATTAATATATATATATATATATATATATATATATATATATATATATATATATATATATATATATTTTTTTTTTTTTTTTATTTATTTTTTTTTCTGTGCCCCTGACACCTACAACGCACATGTTTCACATATGTTTATTTGATTCTAAATAACACAAAAATATGAACACGTGACACAAAGATGTACAGATGTCTGCTACGGAGTGCTGAAAACTCTCAGACTTTATCAATATCCTTCTTCAGAGCAAAAAGATAAAGTAAAATACAGCATGAAAGCTCTTAGCGCTCTGTCGTTTATTTAAGATATATATATATATATATATATATATATATATATATATATATATATATATATATATATATATATATATATATATATATATCTTAAATAAACGACAGAGCGCTAAGAGCTTTCATGCTGTATTTTACTTTATCTTTTTGCTCTGAAGAAGGATATTGATAAAGTCTGAGAGTTTTCAGCACTCCGTAGCAGACATCTGTACATCTTTGTGTCACGTGTTCATATTTTTGTGTTATTTAGAATCAAATAAACATATGTGAAACATGTGCGTTGTAGGTGTCAGGGGCACAGAAAAAAAAAAATAAAAAAAAAAAAAATAATATATATATATATATATATATATATATATATATATATATATATATATATATATATATATATATATATATATATATATATATATATATATATATATATATATATATATATATATATATATATATATATATATATATATATATATATATATATATATATATATATATATATATATATATATATATATATATAAAGTACTTATTAATTACGTGACTTTAAGTGGCCACCTGCTCAAAGTACTTTGAGAAGGTGGCCAGTTAAGGCCACGAAATTAATAAGTACTTTTTATATATACGTTTTCGTTGTTTTATTTAATGGGCTTTTCCTACCATATATATATATATATATATATATATATATATATATATATATATATATATATATATATATATATATATATAGAGAGAGAGAGAGAGAGAGAGAGAGAGAGAGAGAGAGAGAGAGAGAGAGAGAGAGAGAGAGAGAGAGAGAGAGAGAGACCGTTAATAAGTATAAAACAGATCTGCTAACCATGTTCCCGTGATTAGATTTTGACTTCAAAACCTTTCAAAAATGTCAGTGAAGTAAGTTCAGGTTCAATGGATACGACCTATCAGTTTGAACTATGCGACCGAAAAAAGTCTTTTAAAATTCATCTAATCATTTATCTCCGGATAGGCCTTCGACACTTGACTCAACATTTCAGAAAAAATTTTAAAGTTTCAATTTTTACATATATATATATATATATATATATATATATATATATATATATATATATATATAATATATATATATATATATATATATATATATATATATATATATATATATATAACAGGATAAAATAAAAAAAAAGTTTACTTAGACGTTGCTTAAAGCAGAATGCTAAATAATTATTGTCGCTAAATAGCATTTAACCTTTTTTCCTGTAACATTTTAAATATATAAGGATATAAATTACATACACAAAATACAATAAAAGAATTAAATAAACTAAAACAAGCAAATTAAGTGTTGCTATAAAGTCCTGTAATTAATTATAGCAGCTAGTTTGCATTTTCCCGCGGAATTAAAATGTAAACAAACATGGCGACTACGTTACCTCTTATGTTTTCTGCAACAATTTCCGGACCTCTACAGCGTTGATTGGAGACTAATTCGTGTCTTTTAAGATGTCAGAAGGGTTAGTAACTATTCATAAAAGTTTTAAAACCCGTCAGTGAATGCTTACGCGGAATTGTAAGTACCAAATTTGATTCAATTTTTGGTGCTATGAGGGAGATTTTTTTTTTTTAAAGTGGAGCATAATTAAATATCATAATTTATATCACTAAATCACTATTTTATCGAAATTGTAATTTACCAAATTGAGCCATAGATTTTTAGTAGTAATATTGTGAAAAAATTGCCTGAATCTATATTTTGAAATTCTTAAATATTTTTTTTTTTTATTTTGACACCAGGACAGGCCAAATAACTTAATTTTTTTTTTTTACCATATTAACGGATAAATATATTCTCTGGTTTATTTTGGCAAAAACTTATGACCAAAATTCTCATGATGTGTTATAGTCGTAATATTAGAAAATTCCACTTTTGAGATTCACGCAGTTGGTTAGGTTAAGATTTTAAAGTTTTTCATTATATTACTTATTTCATGTCTTTTATAATTACTACGTATTCTTTTGATAGCTATTTTTATATTTTTACGGTAAAGAACGTTATTTTGTTTACAGTACAAAACTTTGATTAATCTTAACCCATTATTTTTAGTTATTTTTTCTTTAAGATTCGTTTTATGCACCCTCTCCATAGCCTACCTTAAAAATCAGCGTTACCACCAAACCCTGAAATGTGCTGCGCTGCTGTATAAACACCTAAATTTAGCCTATTAAGGTTTGTACAGCTTCAAACTTGAGTTAGGTTAGGTTAGGTTAGTCGGGATAGGTAAGCACCCACAAATAACGGCCTAAACACAAAAAATATATACATATATATAGTTATTTCCAACTAAAACAATAATCAAATTGATTCAAAGCACATAAAAACCTTTTGAAAAAAAAAATTAGTTTAATAAAAAAAAAAATTCAGGGGTGCATAAAACGAATCATAGCCTTTTTTTTTTTTTCCTGGTTAACCTTTGCAGAAACTAAAAAAAAGAATCCAAAATTCACGTTAATTTTATCGTTAGTTTTACGAGCTTCCACTTTGGGTTTGTCTCATTTGATCAAGTTTTCCACGAGTTATTCATTGTTACACAAAATTTCATGGCAGTTACTAATACTGAATGAATTTGTAACACTTATTTTGTGATATCTGTGCATTAAAGAATTTTTTTTTTCATTTTCATTTGCTAAAGCGAATATTACATCCTCACGATGATAGTCAACGCGTAGCAGATTTAGTAAATGTTTGGGCGGTAAATAACAGTGTTACCAATGATAATCTCGCCAGACCTGCCTATAAAACTATTTTTAGGGAATAATTTAAAATTTCATTTTAATTTTATGGTAAATATTTAGATTGTTAATATTTTGTGTTTGTAATTAGTATTAATAATCTCTTATCAATGTTTATTTATCAAAGAGGAATATATATACATACCTCAAACTTTCAAATGTTTTGGAACGCTATGAAGCAGTGTTGCCAGTAATTATAGACCATAAATGGCTATAACTTGTTACCATTTGTAATTTTTACATATTAATTTTCAGTAATAAGTTATATTTTTAATTGATCCTATATTTTTGTATTCTATTATTCTTTAATATTTTTTTTTGTATAGTTATGTAAACACGAGCAATCGAATTTTTATGGTTTTATAATATTAATTTTTCAGTAACCGCTGATATTTTTAATTGTTTATTATATTTCATGTATTGTATTACTAATTCACTCATAATATTATTTATTTGTTGGTGAAGAATATAAAAAAAACCTCGACAGACCGAAGCTTAATTTATGCTAAAAGAAAAAAAAGAAAAGAAAAAAAAGAGCATTTGTAAGTCATGCAGGATTCGTCTTCACTTTAATTCATAATTTTAAAATTAATTCGTAATTTTTGTTCTAATTTTAATTTTTAATGTTAATATACACTAGATATTGATAAATTTAATGCTTTTATATTTATGTATACTTTAATAAATCATTTATAATGATTTATTCTTGAGGTATATATGTTCTATATTTCAGTGATTACATGTTTGTTAATTATTGCACAATTTACAAGTACACTGGTAAGAATAAACATAATTTTGATTTTTTTTTTTTTATTATACAGTACAGTTGGCTAACATGTCTTATTTTCAAATCGGATTTTTAAATTTATTTATTAATATATATATATATATATATATATATATATATATATATATATATATATATATATATATATATATATATATATATATATATATATATATATAATCGATCACTTATTTAGTTTCTGTCATTTAAAAGATGTTTTTATATTATTTATATGTCTAATTTATTTATTGTTGCTGTCTTTATAAATATAAAATCTTATAACGTATTATACCAGCAGTACCATGTGACATCAACAGGGAAAAAAAAAATATCGTTTTCCCCCTTTGTGTACTGTGTGACCCGAGGCACCGGCCAATTCACAACTTTAAGCGAAATAAATTCTTAAGGTGAAAGTGTCACTAGGATGGCCTTAACTTCTCTCTTTAATGAAATTTGATTTTTAACCCCCAAAAATTACCAAGATTGAAGACTTCTATCCAACGTATCACAAGTTTTGTGGCAAAATTACGATATTTTTTAATTAGATTTTGTGACAATGTTATGGTAAAACTCAATAAAATTTTTGTTTGAGTTATTTTTGGTATTTTTAGTTCATATGAAGCCCATAATGACCTTCTGAAATGAAGTTAGGTTTTTAAAGGTACGTTTTGCCCGGTGCGATTATTGCTCAGCGATGATCGTTCACGGCTCAACGATTATCGTCAAACGATTGTCTAGAGCACTCATTCTTTGTTTTTGAATGGGGCTGTTTTGCTTGGAGCGACTGCCACGGCAGTCGCTCCAAGCAAAACAGTCCCATTCCAAAACAAAGAATGAGTGCTCTAGACAATCGTTTGACGATCATCGTTGAGCCGTGAACGACCATCGCTGAGCGATAATCGCACCGAGCAAAACGTACCCTCAAAGGATGATTCTATTGTAGTATGAGGTCTGCCTCACTGTCTGAAATTTATTGTAACCTAACTTAACCTCACTTGGTTAGGATCGGTTAAAAACTCTTACGGTTATTAAAGAAGATTTTTCTATATAAAATAATAGATTTTAACATTCATTTTCCTTGTATATAGGGAATTATCTCAAAATGAAATAATAGATTTTAACATTTATTTTCCTTGTATATAGGGTATTATATCTCAAAGTAAAATAATAGATTTTAACATTCATTTTCCTTGTATATAAGGTATTATATCTCAAAGTAAAATATCTCTGTTTCTCTTTACTTTATGTATTCTTCGTGGCCAGGCCCGATGAGGGCTGTTTTATTTTATAATTATTTTTGGCCCGTCCTGGTGTCACAATCATGAAAAAAAAAATAGATTTTAACATTCATTTTCCTTGTATATAGGGTATTATATCTCAAAATAAAATAATAGATTTTCACATTCATTTTCCTTGTATATAGGGTATTATATCAAAATAAAACAATAGATTTTAACATTCATTTTCCTTGTATATAAGGTATTATATCTCAAAATAAAATAATAGATTTTAACATTCATTTTCCTTGTATATAAGGTATTATATCTCAAAAACTGCTCATATTCCAACAGAAATGACTATCAAAACTCGTCATTTCACTAGTAAAATAATTTGTATTACCACATTTATTTTCCAAATCAGTTATGGACATCAATTTAAGAATCACTTAATGTTTGTGTGTGTGTGTGTTGGGGATCATGTTTAGTTTTGGTGTTTTTACTTGTGGTCAATGGCCAGATTTCTTAAACAGTGTAGACCTAGGATACCATATTGTTAGTTAGCTAGACACAAATGGATTTCATAAACGCATCTGACGCGGTTCTGTATATGGCTAGGTTTACACTGTTTAAGAAATCTGGTCAATATCATTGTCCAAATCAAATATGGCCTCGATATTTTGTGTGAAAATCATATTTAGATTTTTCACTAAAGGAACTTATTGTAATAATCAATTTCAGATCCACATGCATAATTGCCTTTTTTTCCGAAAAGACAATATATATATATATATATATATATATATATATATATATATATATATATATATATATATATATATATATATATATATATATTTTACCTAGGACACATTGCCCAAATCAGTTATAGGCAGTTTCAGAATGATTTTTTGGGGTGTTGAGTATCATGTTTTTTTTTTCTTTTTTAGTTGAATATTATGCCTATTTCCTTAAGGCCGCTTTCACACCAAAGTGGCACGTCGCACGTGGCTTGCCACGTGGCATGCCAGTTGAAAACGAACATCCGGAAACGTATGAAGCCTTTCACACAGAAGCGGCGTTGACACGTCCCATGTGCCACATGCGACTTGTGACGCAACTCGTACATGGCACATGGGACGTGTCACTCCTTTTCTATGTGAAGGGTTTCATATATTTCCGGATGTTCGTGTTCAACTGGCGTGCCACGTGGCATGCCACGTGTGACGTGCCACTTTGGTGTAAAAGCGGCCTTTGATCACGTTATTTTTTTCCTGGTGGCTTATACCGTCCAAATCTATTTTAGAATCTTTCTCTCTTTGTTTTTGTACTTGAAAATCCTTTTTCTTTTTATTTGTGCCACAAATTGTACAAATCTGTCATGAACTTCAATTTCAGTTTCACTCAATAATTGCATTTTTTTTTTCTAATATATATTTTGCTGTCACCTCTTTTCCATTCATGAGAATTTCCCTAAGCCTTTCTGGTAACATTGCTGGAAAAGTGAAGAATTAAGGGCGGTTTACACGGTCAAACGGTTCGTCGAACGCGGTTCGACAGACAAGTGTTGGTGAGTCGACGGGCTGGGATGGTGTCGCCGGAACGTGTCGCCCCCCCCACACGCGCCCCCCGCGTCGACCGCGTTCGCGCCCTTGCCGTGACCGCCCAGAGGTCAGCCGGCGTGCCTTCAGTGAAAAGCGAAAACTTGATATTAAGCAGTCAATTAGTATGCTCAGCCACTCTGCCATAGGTTTCTTTTTCCAAAGTGTAGAATATCCTTAATAATATTTCATCGTTAATGTTTGTGAATTCGACTCCAGTCCGTAGTTCAAGGGGTCCTGAGGCACTCTTCCAAAATGACATTTTATAGGCACTAGAACCTCACGCTTGAATTAATTGGCCTCTCTCTCTCTCTCTCTCTCTCTCTCTCTCTCTCTCTCTCTCTCTCTCTCTCTCTCTCTCTCTCTCTCTCTCTCTATGTAATCGATAGTGTAAGTGTTGCTCTTCTTCTTCTTCTTCTTCTTCTTCGTCTTCTTCTTCTTCTTCCTTGTTATCATTATCATTATGATAATGATAATAATGATAATAATAATAATTATAATAATTAATGATAATAATGATAATAATAATAATAATAATAATAATAATAATAATAATAATAATGATCATTATTATTATTATTGTTATTATTCTTATTATTATTATTAGTAGTAGTAGTAGTAGTAGTAGCAGCAGCAGCAGCAGCAATCATAGGCAACATAGAGGAGCTCTCCAAAAGCTGCTTATATATTTAAATATTTCCCCTTCCTTTGAAAAATAAAAGATATTTTTAGACTTGACCTTAATTGGGACTTATGGATCAACCTGTCTATCACGGCTCATGGCACTATGGTAAGTGCCTCTTGGCACTGTTTGTTGAGAGATTAGAATATAGGTGGATTTTGGGTAAATACCAAAATAAAACACTCCCACAGGTATGATTTAATACTCCAAATTATTAATGCCATTGTAGAGTTGCATGGTTGAATGCTGATATACATTGTATGGGAAACAGTGACCCTATACGTCTATGGGAAAAGCTGGTAATAAAGAATGTAAGAAGAGTGTATGGATGATGTAGCAAAGATTGTTAAAAATATGGGGTTGATATTTAGGAGATAGGTACATTTTTTTTTTTTATAGATATAGATAAATGGATGGATGATAGATAGATAGATAGATAGATAGATAGATGAAGGGAGAAAAAATGGAAGAGAGAGAGAGAGAGAGTCCGGATGGTTATATGGAAGATTGATACATAATTGGGGTTCAATATTAGAAGATAGATAGATGAATAGATAGATAGAGTGAGAGCGGAATCAGGTAGCTTATTGTTTCACATGGAGCAATGCAGAGGAGAGGGTAGAGGCGTTCGTCTTCTGATTGGTAGACCCAGTCAACTCGGCAGACTCATTGACTATATATCTGTGTAGAGACAGTGGTGAAACAGAACCTTCACGAGCTCGGGCTTCGATACGAGCAAAAAAGACACGTTCTGCACCTCTCTGGCTATGGGTGGAAGGGCATAGGGGATAGAGGGAGTGCCAGAGGGATAGAAATGGTATGGGGAATCCCCATTGACCTGTGTGAGGGGTTGGGAGGATGAAAGGGTGGAGGGGTTGGGAGGATGAAAGGGGGAGGGTTTGGGAGGATGAAAGAGGGGAGGGATTAGGAGGATGAAAGGGGGAGGGGTTGGGAGGATGAAAGGGGGAGGGGTTGGGGGGATGAAAGGGGGGAGGGGTTGGGAGGATGAGAGGGAGGAGTGGGAATAAAGGGATTGCCTTGGAGAATGATGAAGGTAGGGGATTACCCCACTGTCCATTAGGAGTTGGATGGGTATGAGTTGAAGGGGGAGGGAGTAGGGATGGATGAGGGAGGGATTGTCGTGGGTTCTCATGGTATGGGGCCCATGGACACCTTTGACAGTGGTCTGAGGGTTGCTGTGGGTGGAAGGAGGATGGATGGAGGGAGGGATTGCCATCAGGTTCTCATAGTTTGGGGGGTACCTGGAGTAGACCTGTGGGAGGGGGATAGGGTGGGTGATGGGTGGGAGGAGGTTGGAAAATCGGTTCAACAGCAGTGCGGTGTTTTCTCTTGGTGTTACTCTTGGCTTATGCTGTTTTGACCACGCCCCCTTCCTCCATGTTTACGAGGCGGAGTGGGTGGGGTTTAAGTTAAAGGTGGAGGATTTTTTTTTTTTATACGTGTGTGTTAATGTATGAATGAAGAAAGTATACATGTCTTGTCCTGTGAGGTAGTTTTATACATGTGGATCTATGTATACACGAGTATGTAGAATGTATGTATGTGTCTCCCTTTTGTTATACGTACTTGTAGGGCATGGAATGGATCACAATATGTGGTAAGGTATTATAGATATATATGCTTATAAGCTTTCAGCTGTTAAAAATAGTCGCGTTCTCGTGCGTGTGTGTATACACACATGTAGACATATCTGTATAAATTAGTATGACGATTATAATCATACACAAAGACCTCTCTCTCTCTCTCTCTCTCTCTCTCTCTCTCTCTCTCTCTCTCTCTCTCTCTCTCTCTCTCTCTCTCTCTCTCTCTCTCTCTCTGAAATCTAGCGGAGTACATGGCGATTTTTGGCGAGAAAATCGCCAATTCTAGCCCAAGCCTTTTCATCCTTATTCAGATGTTATTGTGGTATTGTTCTTGTAAATGATAGGGATGATATTTTAACCTAGTTTTAAATTATGTGCGTGCACGCGCGTGTATACGTGTGTATATATATACTATATGTAATTGTTTGACCCCGATTTTCTCTGAGCTTAATTGATTTTTTCAGTTTTTAGGTCAACTTTTAATAGGAATGAAAAATATTTATCTAACACTGTTTAGTGTAACTATTATTATTTTAGTCTCCATGGCAAAATGGTAGCGTCTGCGACTCTGAGGCGTCACGTCGAGGGTTCGCGCCCCGTCACGGTCTGAGGTTAGCAAGGGCATGCACTCAGCGTAAGGATTACATCTGCCAAAACAAGTCCTTCGCAAGAAGGCAACCGTCCTAACCCTTGGTAGATAAGGGAGTCCGTGACGTAAAACCGGAACATATTATAATAATAATATTATTATTATTATTATTATTATTATTATTATTATTATTATTATTATTATTATTATTACTAGAAATAATAATTATAATATTAATTGTAATTGTTATTATTATTTTTGTTAATTCACATACACAATGTTCATTAGATACACTTGTATAAGACTATATTTTAATATCATCAAACTAAAGTCTCAAACTTTCTATGGTAATAGCATTCAAGTGTCTCTCTCTCTCTCTCTCTCTCTCTCTCTCTCTCTCTCTCTCTCTCTCTCTCTCTCTCTCTCTCTCTCTCTCTCTCTCTAATCACGACACGCTATAATTCACTTAATCATATGAGGAAAGACAAATTTCTGATTGAGAATTTTTACTCCAACACTCGTAGCCGTTTGGTTGTAAAAATGTATTGACATATAGGATAACAGCTTCTGTGCCGTGTCTTGGTTTTACACGTAATACAATACATTAAGGAGTGACTATCTTTTTCTGCTCATTTCAAGATAGGTTTGGTTTGGTTAGCTTAGCTTAGCTTAGCTCGGGACGGGTTAAACAATCTATTTATATAAGCCACAATTCCTTTTGTAAAGAGATTGGCCCAGTCAAATCACACATTAACTGGAAAACTTGGAAGATTATATATATATATATATATATATATATATATATATATATATATATATATATATATATATATATATATATATATGTGTGTGTGTGTGTGTGTGTGTGTGATTACCTAATTGTGATTACCTAATTGTGTTTACGGGAAAGAGCCCAAAGCTCGTATCTTCCCGTCTCCTGATCGGTTCCATTTTTAGACTTAGTGATACTTATCGTACCTGTCCTTAAAACTATGGATTGAGATAGCATTAACTACCTCCTCGCTTAGCGAATTCCAATTATCAACTACTCTTACACTGAAAAAGTATTTCCTTACATCCTGCAAACAAGTTTTCTTACGAAGCTTCAAATTATGACCTCTAGTTCTAGAGCCAGCCATATCGAAATATCGATCCCTATCCACTCTATCATAACCATGAAGGAATTTAAAGACTGTCACCATATCCCCCCTTACTCTTCTAGCTTCGAGTGATGGCAAGTCTAATTCCCTCAGCCTCTCATCATAACCGAGATTGCGTATTTCTGGCACCAGTTTCGTGGCATGTCTTTGAACTTTTTCAAGCTTAGCTATGTGCTTTTTCAAGTGCGGATTCCAAAAGGGGGCTGCATATTCGAGTTTTGGCCTCACATAGGTTACATAAATATTTCTGAACATTTCCTTGTCCATGTGCCTGAAGGCTACCCTTACATTTGATAAGAATGCATATGCTGCCCTTGCTACGCCATTTATATGTATTTCTGGAGACAAATCTGCCAGTATGTTTACTCCTAGATCTCTCTCATTTTCTGTCTCTTGAAGTTGTACTCCAGCCACCGAGTAGTCAAGCTTGGGCCTTCTTGCACTTGTACCCATTCTCATTACCTTACATTTTGAGGTATTGAATTTCATTAGCCACTTTTCTGACCACTCATTCAGATTATTTAGATCCTCCTGAAGTTCTCTACCATTGTTCTCGTTTTTTACTTTCTTCACAATCTTTGCATCATCTGCAAACATATTCATGAATGAATTTACAGACTCTGGTAGGTCATTTACATATACAAGGAACAAAAGTGGCCCTAAAACTGAACCCTGTGGAACTCCACTACTAACTCTTCTCCATTCAGACACTGAGTGTCTTACTCTAACCCTCTGTTCCCTTCCTTCTAAGTAAGTTTTTATCCATTCCAAGACATTTCCACCTATTCTAGCCATTGATTGCAGCTTCCTGGCTAGTACAGTGGTAACGCGCTGGCTTCGCATTCACGAGGTCGAAAGATCGGTCCCCGTCCAAGACCGAGAGTTTAAGCTGTTTACTGGCAGGAACTGCTGTGGGTGGACATCACAGTGGGGGGTTGGGGCTTGTCCTGGCTGACGAATACCCATTGTAAAATGGAAATAAAGTTTAAAGTTTATTATTATCCTAATAAGTCTCCCATGTGGAACAGTGTCAAACGCTTTCTGGAATTCTAGGAATATGCAATCTGCCCAGCCCTCTCTTTCCTGTAAGATTTGGCTTACCTCATCATAAAATTCTAATAAGTTTGTTACTGTTGATCTTCCTTCTCTGAAGCCATGTTGCCTCACTGACAAAAAGTTGAAGGATTCCAAGTGAAGAGAGATATGTTTTCTTAGTAGTTTCTCCATAACTTTGCAAACTATGCTGGTCAAGGAAACTGGTCTATAGTTCAGAGCCGTATCCCTCCTTCCCTTTTTGAAGATAGGTATCACATTTGCTTGTTTCCAGCATCTTGGAATCTCCCCCGACTCCAGTGACTCCTTAAATATGATACTTAGTGCCACTGATATTGTGTTTGCGCATTTTTTAAGCACATGAGGGGATATGTCATCAGGACCTGTAGCTTTATGAACATCTATATCCATCAGCGCTTTGCATACCTCTGTGGCTGTAAGGTTGATGTTCTCTAATACCGGCCCTTGAGCTTCTATCACTGCAATCTGAGGGGGTGGGGTATTTTCTACTGTAAATACTGACTGGAACTCCTTGTTCAATTCTTTGCAGATCTCTTCGTCCGTCTCAGTGATGCTTCCATCCGCTCTCTTTAGCCTTAAAACCTGTTCTTTTACCTTCAGTTTTCCTCTGATAAAGCTGTGGAAAAGCTTGGGATTTTCTTTAGCCTTCCTGGTGATGTCCCTCTCATAATCTCTCTCTGCCTCTCTCCTTTTACTTAGGTAGTCATTTCTTGCTCTTTTGTAGGTTTGCCAGGCATTTATGTTTTTTCTCCTCCTATACCTTTTCCAGCATTTGTCTCTCCACTCCTTAGCTCTTTTACACCCATTATCGAACCATTTCTCTCTGGCATGAATTACACCTACTTTGGTGACAGGTATGCAGCAATCTACTATCTTCCCATATTTCTCACAAAAGATGTCATACATTTCTTGTACAGATTTGTTGTAAAATAAGGTTCTCCAGTCAATAACTGCAAAAAGCTCATTCATTTTGATGTAATCTCCTTTCGGATAGTTCCTCCTCATGTCCTCAGTGCCTCTACTCTCAGGAAGAATGTCTTCAATGATATACTCCATCAACAACACACAGTGGTCACTCTTTCCAATTGGTGGTTCATACTCAATATTTTCAATATCCAACACATTATCTGTGAACACTAGATCAAGTAGTGATGGCTCATCCCCACCCCTGGCTCTTGTTGGTTCCATTACATGTTGGTGTAGGAAATTCCCTTGTACGCAATCTAGGAATCTTGCCCCAAATGAGTCCTCACCACTGTGTGGGTCAAGATTTATCCAATCTATCTCTTTATGATTAAAGTCTCCCATAATCAAAATCCTACATTTTTTCTCCCGTGCCATGTTAACAACTGAGTTTATGACTTCAATAGTACCTATATGACTTTCCTCATAAATTTCAAGCCTATTTTGGTTCCTTGGTGGGTTGTATACAACAGTTATTATAATGCTCTCTGACCCAGTATTTATGCGAGCAACAAGAAATTCCCTGAACTCACTTTCTATAGCCAAGTTTATTTCTTCAACTTGAATCCTCTCACTTATGAGCAGTGCTATCCCTCCACCAGTCCTCTCAGATCTTTCGACCCTTAGTATTCTGAAGCCCTTAGGAAAAACTGTGACACTGTTTATGTCCTCACTCAACTTAGTCTCTGTAATTGCTACTATATCTGCCTTACTGTTGTGGATCCTATCTTTTAATTCTACTGCCTTACCAGCTAATCCATCAGCATTTGTGTATAACAATCTTAATGAGGCCCCATCCCCTGATCTTCTGTCATTATCTTCTTTATCTCCCCTTTGTCTGGAAGTATTCTGTAATGAAAATTTTTCTTCTCTTCTTCATTTCTTTCATCATTTAACCTTCTTGCCTCTTGCAACAAGTTTTTGATCTTTCCCATCTCTTCCTGTGTTCTGTATTGTCTAATGAACACTTCTTTGCATTCTTGAAGGTCTTTTAGACTTTTTTTTCTCAACAATATTTCCCTACATGTTTCCCCTCTCTCAAAGGTTACTTTTGTTGGTCTCGGCTTTCCTTCCCTCGAATATTTACCTAGTTGGTGTATGTTTACAATATCCTCAGGACCACATACTACTCCAAGCTTTCTTATCAGGTCTACAACGTTAGCTTTATTTTCTTCAAGTCTCCCCTGCCATGTTGGCTCCTGGGATTCACTTATGCCTGAGATTACCACTGTCTTCTCCTTATCAAGTGCCTGTCTGATGAGTGGGTTTGCCCTTTCCATCACAACGTCTTTCATTTTTTCGATTACTGTCTCTTTATAGTCAACTGTTTGTATGTTTTCCAGTGCCACCACCTTTACAGCCTCTTTTACTGCCACATTCCCCTTTAGTGCATCAGCAAAGGACGTTTTCATGGCATCATTTTCCATATTCAGCTCCTGGAACTCTTTTCTGAACTGTTCAATGTTTTCCTTAATCTGAACATTCCAAGCAGCAATCTCGTCTCTCTCAGAAGAGAGCAGTGAACTAACATCTAATTCCTTTAGGTTGTCATTTAGCTGTTTGTTTTTATCTTCTTGTTTAGAAATTCTAGATTCTAGTTGACTCTTTTCCCCTTCCAGCTTCTTTATTCTTTTTTCTAGTTCCTTTCTCTCCTGCCCTTGTGCTTTATTTGCTTCCTCCAAAGATCTTATTTGTTCTCTGAGTGTTTCATTCTCTTTCATTTCTCCATCCATATTCCGAATTTTATCATCAAGGCTTATAACCATTTCCTCCAACTTCTTGATTCTCTGTTTAAGTCCCCTGATGACTACCCTTTCTCCCGACCCATGGGTGGGAGAGGTTTGGGACAGAGATGGCTTCATTTTTATGTTCTCCCTCTCACAGAATATAGAAAGAAGACGAGAAAGAGGAAAAAAAAGAAAAGAGAAAAAAAAACTTCTAATTTAGCTTCACACAGAATTTTTATATCTCCATATAAGTGCTATTTAGTGACTCAGTTTGTCTCCTTTCTGGTAACACACATCTTAACTTAAAAACTTGACCATGGTAATTTAAGTATAAAAAGAAAAAGAAAAACAAAAGTCAAACCTGAAGGAAAATTCGAATTTGTGTTTGAGGTGGCACCCACCTGTTTCTGTTATATATTCTTCCTAACTGATAAACTGACTTGCTAACCAAGATATGTTATCACGGGATTTGACTTTACATTTAACTCAATATATATACAAAATAACAAAATAGTAAAAGAGAAGGCTAAAAGAAAAGCAAAAAAAAAAATGAAGAAAATAAGACTGCTGTACTACTTGGCAACTTAACTCAGTACTGTTGACAGGTGGGTATTTGGTAATTTTTTTTTCTTTTATTATTCAATTTTTTCGTGTATCAAACTAACTAACTAGTTAATATAAATGGGAAGGATACTGATTTTAACAATATATAGAACCACAGGATCAGGTAAACGGCTTAAGAGCTTTCCCCAGTTTACACAAAAAATTAGGTAATGTGATGTTCTCCACCTCTGGCAACTCTTCTAGGTTTCCCTCAAAGCAGAACTGGACGGCAGCTTCTCTCTCTTCTTCACGAAAAAGTTCTCAATTTTTTTCCTTTAATATGAACAGTCTCGTCTTACAACAAATATAAGTTTTTGTACTCACAATACTCTGCAGGATTTCAGATTTATGGAAATTATGGTAAAGTTTTCCACTAAGCACCTAGTCACTCGAAACAGTTAAAAATTTAAGAGGAGCAATTCCGTGTGTCACTGAACGCGCGGTGTGATTACCTAATTGTGTTTACGGGAAAGAGCCCAAAGCTCGTATCTTCCCGTCTCCTGATCGGTTCCATTTTTAGACTTAGTGATACTTATCATACCTGTCCTTAAAATTATGGATTGAGGTAGCATTAACTACCTCCTCGCTTAGCGAATTCCAATTATCAACTACTCTTACACTGAAAAAGTATTTCCTTACATCCTGCAAGCAAGTTTTCTTCCGAAGCTTCAAACTATGACCTCTAGTTCTAGAGCCAGCCATATCGAAATATCGATCCCTATCCACTCTATCATAACCATGAAGGAATTTAAAGACTGTCACCATATCCCCCCTTACTCTTCTAGCTTCGAGTGATGGCAAGTCTAATTCCCTCAGCCTCTCATCATAACCGAGATTGCGTATTTCTGGCACCAGTTTCGTGGCATGTCTTTGAACTTTTTCAAGTGCGGATTCCAAAAGGGGGCTACATATTCGAGTTTTGGCCTCACATAGGTTACATAAATATTTCTGAACATTTCCTTGTCCATGTGCCTGAAGGCTACCCTTACATTTGATAAGAATGCATATGCTGCCCTTACTACGCCATTTATATGTATTTCTGGAGACAAATCTGCCAGTATGTTTACTCCTAGATCTCTCTCATTTTCTGTCTCTTGAAGTTGTACTCCAGCCACCGAGTAGTCAAGCTTGGGCCTTCTTGCACTTGTACCCATTCTCATTACCTTACATTTTGAGGTATTGAATTTCATTAGCCACTTTTCTGACCACTCATGCAGATTATTTAGATCCTCCTGAAGTTCTCTACCATTGTTCTCGTTTTTTACTTTCTTCACAATCTTTGCATCATCTGCAAACATATTCATGAATGAATTTACAGACTCTGGTAGGTCATTTACATATACAAGGAACAAAAGTGGCCCTAAAACTGAACCCTGTGGGACTCCACTACTAACTCTTCTCCATTCAGACACTGAGTGTCTTACTCTAACCCTCTGTTCCCTTCCTTCTAAGTAAGTTTTTATCCATTCCAAGACATTTCCACCTATTCTAGCCATTGATTGCAGCTTCTTAATAAGTCTCCCATGTGGAACAGTGTCAAACGCTTTCTGGAAGTCTAGGAATATGCAATCTGCCCAGCCCTCTCTTTCCTGTAAGATTTGGCTTACCTCATCATAAAATTCTAATAAGTTTGTTACTGTTGATCTTCCTTCTCTGAAGCCATGTTGCCTCACTGACAAAAAGTTGAAGGATTCCAAGTGAAGAGAGATATGTTTCCTTAGTAGTTTCTCCATAAGTTTGCAAACTATGCTGGTCAAGGAAACTGGTCTATAGTTCAGAGCCGTATCCCTCCTTCCCTTTTTGAAGATAGGTATCACATTTGCTTGTTTCCAGCATCTTGGAATCTCCCCCGACTCCAATGACTCCTTAAATATGATACTTAGTGCCACTGATATTGTGTTTGCGCATTTTTTAAGCACATGAGGGGATATGTCATCAGGACCTGTAGCTTTATGAACATCTAAATCCATCAGCGCTTTGCATACCTCTGTGGCTGTAAGGTTGATGTTCTCTAATACCGGCCCTTGAGCTTCTATCACTGCAATCTGAGGGGGTGGGGTATTTTCTACTGTAAATACTGACTGAAACTCCTTGTTCAATTCTTTGCAGATCTCTTCGTCCGTCTCAGTGATGCTTCCATCCGCTCTCTTTAGCCTTAAAACCTGTTCTTTTACCTTCAGTTTTCCTCTGATAAAGCTGTGGAAAAGCTTGGGATTTTCTTTAGCCTTCCTGGTGATGTCCCTCTCATAATCTTTCTCTGCCTCTCTCCTTTTACTTAGGTAGTCATTTCTTGCTCTTTTGTAGGTTTGCCAGGCATTTATGTTTTTTCTCCTCCTATACCTTTTCCAGCATTTGTCTCTCCACTCCTTAGCTCTTTTACACCCATTATCGAACCATTTCTCTCTGGCATGAATTACACCTACTTTGGTGACAGGTATGCAGCAATCTACTATCTTCCCATATTTCTCACAAAAGATGTCATACATTTCTTGTACAGATTTGTTGTAAAATAAGGTTCTCCAGTCAATAACTGCAAAAAGCTCATTCATTTTGATGTAATCTCCTTTCTGATAGTTCCTCCTCATGTCCTCAGTGCCTCTACTCTCAGGAAGAATGTCTTCAATGATATACTCCATCAACAACACACAGTGGTCACTCTTTCCAATTGGTGGTTCATACTCAATATTTTCAATATCCAACACATTATCTGTGAACACCAGATCAAGTAGTGATGGCTCGTCCCCACCCCTGGCTCTTGTTGGTTCCATTACATGTTGGTGTAGGAAATTCCCTTGTACGCAATCTAGGAATCTTGCCCCAAAGGAGTCCTCACCACTGTGTGGGTCAAGATTTATCCAATCTATCTCTTTATGATTAAAGTCTCCCATAATCAAAATCCTACATTTTTTCTCCCGCGCCATGTTAACAACTGAGTTTATGACTTCAATCGTACCTATATGACTTTCCTCATAAATTTCAAGCCTATTTTGGTTCCTTGGTGGGTTGTATACAACAGTTATTATAATGCTCTCTGACCCAGTATTTATGCGAGCAACAAGAAATTCCCTGAACTCACTTTCTATAGCCAAGTTTATTTCTTCAACTTGAATCCTCTCACTTATGAGCAGTGCTATCCCTCCACCAGTCCTCTCAGATCTTTCGACCCTTAGTATTCTGAAGCCCTTAGGAAAAACTGTGACACTGTTTATGTCCTCACTCAACTTAGTCTCTGTAATTGCTACTATATCTGCCTTACTGTTGTGAATCCTATCTTTTAATTCTACTGCCTTACCAGCTAATCCATCAGCATTTGTGTATAACAATCTTAATGAGGCCCCATCCCCTGATCTTCTGTCATTATCTTCTTTATCTCCCCTTTGTCTGGAAGTATTCCGTAACGAAAATTTTTCTTCTCTTCTTCATTTCTTTCATCATTTAACCTTCTTGCCTCTTGCAACAAGTTTTTGATCTTTCCCATCTCTTCCTGTGTTCTGTATCGTCTAATGAACACTTCTTTGCATTCTTGAAGGTCTTTTAGACTTTTTTTTCTCAACAATATTTCCCTACATGTCTCCCCTCTCTCAAAGGTTACTTTTGTTGGTCTCGGCTTTCCTTCCCTCGAATATTTACCTAGTTGGTGTATGTTTACAATATCCTCAGGACCACATACTACTCCAAGCTTTCTTATCAGGTCTACAACGTTAGCTTTATTTTCTTCAAGTCTCCCCTGCCATGTTGGCTCCTGGGATTCACTTATGCCTGAGATTACCACTGTCTTCTCCTTATCAAGTGCCTGTCTGATGAGTGGGTTTGCCCTTTCCATCACAACGTCTTTCATTTTTTCGATTACTGTCTCTTTATAGTCAACTGTTTGTATGTTTTCCAGTGCCACCACCTTTACAGCCTCTTTTACTGCCACATTCCCCTTTAGTGCATCAGCAAAGGACGTTTTCATGGCATCATTTTCCATATTCAGCTCCTGGAACTCTTTTCTGAACTGTTCAATGTTTTCCTTAATCTGAACATTCCAAGCAGCAATCTCGTCTCTCTCAGAAGATAGCAGTGAACTAACATCTAATTCCTTTAGGTTGTCATTTAGCTGTTTGTTTTTATCTTCTTGTTTAGAAATTCTAGATTCTAGTTGACTCTTTTCCCCTTCCAGCTTCTTTATTCTTTTTTCTAGTTCCTTTCTCTCCTGCCCTTGTGCTTTATTTGCTTCCTCCAAAGATCTTATTTGTTCTCTGAGTGTTTCATTCTCTTTCATTTCTCCATCCATATTCCGAATTTTATCATCAAGGTTTGTAACCATTTCCTCTAACTTCTTGATTCTCTGTTTAAGTCCTCTGATGACTA
The DNA here is from genome assembly GCA_037179515.1 of Halocaridina rubra. Lineage (NCBI taxonomy): Eukaryota > Metazoa > Arthropoda > Malacostraca > Decapoda > Atyidae > Halocaridina > Halocaridina rubra. Next base: position 24,476 of record JAXCGZ010008702.1, read on the forward strand.
CCCCTTCTCCCGACCCATGGGTGGGAGAGGTTTGGGACAGAGATGGCTTCATTTTTATGTTCTCCCTCTCACAGAATATAGAAAGAAGACGAGAAAGAGGAAAAAAAAAAGAAAAGAGAAAAACTTCTAATTTAACTTCACACAGAATTTTTATATCTCCATATAAGTGCTATTTAGTGACTCAGTTTGTCTCCTTTCTGGTAACACACATCTTAACTTAAAAACTTGACCATGGTAATTTAAGTATAAAAAGAAAAAGAAAAACAAAAGTCAGACCTGAAGGAAAAATTCGAATTTGTGTTCGAGGTGGCACCCACCTGTTTCTGTTATATATTCTTCCTAACTGATAAACTGACTTGCTAACCAAGATATGTTATCACGGGATTTAGACTTTACATTTAACTCAATATATATACAAAATAACAAAATAGCAAACGAGAAAGCTAAAAGAAAAGCAAAAAAAATGAAGAAAATAGGACTGCTGTACTACTTGGCAACTTAACTCAGTACTGTTGACAGGTGGGTATTTGGTAATTTTTTTTTTCTTTTATTATTCAATTTTTTCGTGTATCAAACTAACTAACTAGTTAATATAAATGGGAAGGATACTGTTTTTAACAATATATAGAACCACAGGATCAGGTAAAACGGCTTAAGAGCTTTCCCCAGTTTACACAAAAAATTAGGTAATGTGGTGTGAGGCTCCACGTCTGGCAACTCTTCTAGATTTCCCTCAAGGCAGAAACTGGACGGCAGCTTCTCTCTCTTCCTCACGAAAAAGTTCTCAATTTTTTTCCTTTAATATGAACAGTCTCGTCTTACAACAAATATTAGTTTTTGTACTCATAATACTCTGCACGATTTCAGATTTATGGAAATTATGGTAAAGTTTTCCACTAAGCACTTAGTCACTCGAAACAGTTAA